>CAUYON010084631.1:0-77344 GCA_963573935.1 Arctocebus calabarensis
TTTTTTGAGGTGAAATTTAAGTTTTTGTGTGAGTAGTACTATTATACCTATCTTGAGTGTCTTGCTTGTACTGTATCACATCATACCTTTGTTTAATTCTTAATAAACTGTTCACTTGTTAAAAATAAATAAATAAATAAATTAAAAGTTGTCCTGGACAGCTAACTGCAACATCAAATGGGAAAGAGCTATTAAGCCTTTACAAATGCTAATAAATTAACATGAAAAGTTTTACAATTGATATCCTATCTAGTATACATGGGGGGGCATGATAAAGTTAGCAATAAAAATAGTGTAAATAATAGTAAAATAATAAAAATATTTTCAAAATGGCAGATGGGAGTTTTTTTGGTTGTTGTTGTAAGCTCTGCTGCTCAGTTTAAAAGTCTATTTAAAGGGACATAACCAGGTATTAAAGACATCTGGCAGGTTTCTGGATGAAATTGCATCCAGATTAAATTAAATAAGACTAGATAGGTTCATTTTTGTCATCATCATGCCTTGTTTTGTACAATTAGTTAAAAGAAGTCAATTTGAAGATCTGTTAAATGTAAGAAAAAAAAATCTTCCTAGGGTATTCAGAACTGTGAAAAATTACCTCCTAAGGGACAGTATTATTCTATTCAGGCTTGAATAGAGCTCTGGCCTTCCTAGACATTTCAACGATTCCTGGCATTTAGCAGATGGAAGGTAGTTTTATGTCAATTAAAGCTAAGAGACACTTTGGTGCTTTCACCAGGTTGGGACCATAAAGTTCTTTGATATTGTAAGAATTTAATAGATTTTTAAATGCATAACTCTCTTCCAGGTAAAAAAGATAACCAAGAGCTATATTAGTGTTTTATATGTTCAAATGTATATGTATTTTCATTAGTTTAAAATAAGATTACTATAATTCTACTGTACTTGACACAGATCTTGGACTGACTTGCTTTATAATTAATTTCTAGTTAGAAAAAGAAAGGTTAAGCTGGATCAAGGCCTACTGGAGAATGGATTTAGAAATATTTGATTCTCATCATAAAAAAAAAAAAAGTCTGAATAAACATATTCGTCACCTTTGCCATCCAATCTTACATCGTCAGGCTGCTTTTAAATTCATTGCTGACACGTGCACTTGGGATTTTCATTATTGCTCCGGTAATATTCACTTATTTTTTACAGCTAGAATGCGCTGGTTTCAGTAACAAACTATGTATTCACACTGCATTAAGTGCATCTAGCAACAGCTGATGGATATAAGTTTGGCAATAAGGACAGTGCACTGGAAGCCATTAGAAAAGAACTTTAGAAGAGGAATTTATGTAGGGTTCAAAATTGTGCTTAGCTGTAGTCTTCCTCAGCTGTCGTAAACTAAGCAACAAATAGCGAAGTCCGTTTGCCCATCCCTAACGCCCAAACTCTCCTCTGTGTTGACGTGTTGGTACTCCGTTCCACACCCCCCTTTGTGTTCCATCTTTTGGGTTTTGCTGTTGTTGTTGTCTTCACATTTCCTTTTTAGTGTACTTACGTTTAGAATATGAAGGCTAGGTTTAATAGTACGACCAAAATATTTCAGATTGTATATAAAGTCAGCGCATTGTGCCCCATGATTGAACCAATGTACACAATTATGATTTAATATAATTATTAAAATAAATAAGTAGAATATGAAGATTAGAAAATTATCATCCTATAAACTAAGATCACAGTGCTCTTTGCCGCTGGTCACTGCATTCACAGACGCTGTGGCACCAGCAAACTCTGCAGACACAGTTTCAACCATCATTCTGAATTGAAAATACAGAAAGACTTTAGACTAAAAGTTTAAAATACCTTTGGAATTTCCTTTGACACTCTGAAAGTTGAGAATGTATTTATTGTTTAGAAATTAGGAAGTGTACCCTGATAAAGAAAAGCAAAGGAACAAGTACTATGACACAACAAATGAAAAATCTAGTCTTCCTACAAAGACATTGTTTCATTCACATCGATAATTCACTTTAACACTGACTTTGTCTCGGGAGTCCTGGAATGAACTCACAGACCAGGAGACGGAACACCCCAAAGCAGTTTATTGCTGGAGAAAGCCTCCAAGGCGTGGAAGGGCTCCAGCAGGTTGCTGTTGACAGTTTGGGGCGTTGGGGTTTTGTCCCCAGGGACTCCCTCATTGCTTGTGTCATCTCTGTCCTGTGCCTCCAGTGGTCCCCTCTCTCAGAAGCAGTTTTCTGTCTTTTCCGAGTAACCCTTGTATCCTCCAGTCAGGGGCCTGGGCTTGCTTCTCCTTCCCCACTCACTTTTTTGAACAGCTCACCACCCGCCACAGTGTTTGTAGCTGGGTCTCAGGATTCTGTGTGGTTTTAGGTGAGATTTGAGTTTCTTTCCCATCTGCCCTTTAGTCTCTTGGTTTCTCTTTCTTTCCTCTAACTTCTCTCTTTCCCAACAGGTCATCTCAACTCTGTATGAGCTTGGCTACTGAGCTAATCACACATCACAAGGATATTAATAAAATGATAATTGTTTTCGCCTGGCTGTAAAATAAGATGACTGTTATGTTTCTTTTATTTCTTTATTTATTGAATTTATTTTTAGACAGAGTCTCACTGTGGCACCAGTAGAGTGCTGTGGTATCACAGCTCATAGCAACCTCAAACTCTTGGGCTTAAGCTGTCCTCTTGCCTCAGCCTTCTGAGTAGTTGGGATGATAGGCGCCCACACAATACCCAGCTATGTTTTTAGAGTCGGATCTCCCTGTTGCTTAGACTGGTCTTGAACTCTTGAGCTAAGGCAAATCTACCTGCCTTGGCCTCCCAGATTGCCAGGTCTGAGTTACCTTTCTTTTTTTTAATCCTAAAAATTTACCTTTCGTATGCCAGGCGATGTGCTCATTGTTGAGGACAACTGGATTGTGAAGCCAGAGCGGAAGACTAGTCATCACGGAGTTTGTCATCTGCATTGGGTACACAAATATTTGAGGAAACGACCCTGTACCAGGGTAGTAAGGGTACTTTCCTGAGGAAATGGTGCTGATTTTAAGCCTAAACTTCAGACCATTTTGATAAAATGTAGCAAAAAGATTGGAAAGATGTGTAGCTGAGCTCTGTATTTAACCCTCCTAACACGAATAATGCTGAACTCTCTCTTATTCTACCATTACACATAATCTGATTTGGGGGTGGGGAGGGGAGGCAGAGAAGGAAAACTAGTGAAGTGGTTATGTTTTTCTAGGACATTTTCTGATTTTGAAGTGAGAAATCTTTTTTGTAAGATTGACGGGAGTCCTAACAGAACGCATAATTTTGATTATTGCTTGACAAATGTGTATAAATTATGTTCCTATTTTTGAAAATATGAACATCACCTAAATATTTAATTTAAATGAATACAAATAAAATCAGCTTAAAATTAGAAGTAAACTTAATCTTGATTATTTAGAAAAGATTAGGTTACATTGTTTTCGTTTCCAAAGGTAAAGCTCAAGTTGTAGTTGAGCCCTTCAAGTAGACCAAAATGAAAAATGAGAGGAGGGAAGAGGAGAGGAGAGAAGAGAAGAGGAGAGGAGGTGGAGGGGAGGAGAGGGGACGGGAGGGGAGGAAAGAAGTTGTAGTTGAGCGCTTCAAGTAGACCAACAGGGAAAAGGAAAGAAGAGGAGAGGAGGAGGGGAGGGAAGGAGAGATTAGAAAGACTAATATTTTGGAAGGGCTTTGATAATTCATGCTCATTTGCCATCTTATACCCATATTTTTTGAACAGATGAGGTGCCCTCAACATGTCTTAATAGAGTTTTTTAACAGCTTTACTGAGATATAATTTACATGTCATACAATAGTTCATTCAAATTATGCAATTCAATATTTTACGTATATTGTCATAGTTGCACTGCCATCATCACAATACAATTTTACAACATGTTTCTCTCATCTATAAGAACCACCATACTGATTGTTAGTCACTGCATATAAACCTGAACACCTACTTTAGTCCTTGTCATCACGAAAATAGCTTCTCTCAGAATTGCCCCACCTGGGGTATTCCATTCAAATGGAATCGTACAATATGTGTCCTGGTTTCTTTTACTTAACATAATATGATAGAACCTTCATAGTTGACCCCCGACTTACGTTAATGACCTCCTTATGTTGACCTATTTAGATAGACTGGACATGCACACAGGTACATGTCAGAACAGTAGTACTCCTCCTTTATGTTGACTGGCTCCGTATGTTGACCAGTTTGTTACAGACCCTGTGGTGGTGAACTTGAACTTATAGAGGTTCTACTGCCTTCTCAATATCTGCGCTGTAACATGCATCAGCTTTTCATTCCGTCCTTTCTCCCAAGTAATATCTCACTATGAGGATATACCACTTTTTATTTATTTGTCCATCTACTGATGAAGAATTAGGCTGTTTCTCCCTTTTTTGGCTATAATGATAAATGATGATATTAATATTCATATACAAATTTTTACGAGGACAAATTTTTCCATTTCTCTTTAGTATTTACCTAGACATCAAATGATTTGGCCATATGAAAGATCTATGTTTAAATTTTAAAGGTAATAAGCTAATTTTCAAAGCCGCTTTACCATTTAATGGGCTTTTCAGTAATGTACGGGTATTCTCACTCTTTCCCATCCTGTTGATATAGGCATGTTACTGTTGAGGGTGTTCTTTTGTTTGTTTGTTTATTTGTTTGTTTTTTTAATTGTGGTCATCCTAGTAGTTATGAAGACATTTTTTTCCCAGTATTTTGCTAAATGTCTATGTACTCGGTGGTTAATAATGTTGAACATACTATCTTGTGCTTATTGACCATTTATAAATCTTTGGAAAAATATCTATTTAAATATTTATCTTTTGTAAAAAGTCTTGTTATTGAATTCTAAGAAATTTATATGTCCTGGAAACTAGATCCTAGTCATATATATAATTTCTTAATATTTTTCCTATTCTCTGGATCATCTTTTCAATTTCCCAGCCATGTACTTTGCAGCACAAAAGTTCTTAATCCTGATGCAGCTCAGTTTATCTGTGATGTCTTTCTTCTTGTGCTTTTGGGATCATGTCTAAAACATCATTTCTTAACTTGAAGTCAAAAAATGAACAATATAGGAAAAAATCCTTTCTTTACCTCTATATTTTTTCTTTCTTACTTACCATTTTACTGATCATGTGCTCTTTAGTATTACATAGTATATGTGTTTTATCTTTATAAACTATGAAAAGCCTCAAGAATTTTGGTATAATAAGTTAAAATTGCCACTGTTTCATCTCCCCTTTTCTCTAAGAACATCAGAAAATACTTGAGTACTATAAAAAACATATACACTATAAAACATTTTTATTATCATAAAGTTTAAAAGCACTACCAATAAAAAATGACCCATATAATGAGTACCGGTTACATTAATATTAAGTGACCCTGGTTTTTAGTCTGACTTAGCCTCCTATTTGGTTCTTTAAATTTGAAATCGGACTAATTCATTTTGAGTCCACACTGAGCCGACCTCAACAACCTTAGGGATGAAATAATGAAAGATTTAAAGCAACCAAACCATGTTATCATGATTATTTTACTGTATCTTAATGTTTTTTACATCATTATAATGAAGGCCAATTAGTTTTGTGCATGTAAAATATGTGAAAAGATAAAATTATAACAAATTTAGTTCAAAAAGTTAATTGGCTTCTATTAGTGATTTGTGAATTGGGCAGAGCTGGGCATGGGAGAATAGTTGATTTCTAAAAAGTAGCTTTATTAAAAAAAAAAAGAAAGAAAGAAAGAGCATAGTACAAAAAGCAGGTTATTAATAATTACCCTTAAATTACTATGTTACATTTTTATATATGCTAAAGCAGAATCCTTATCACCATGACTAAAACTGGTCTTTTTAGAGATTTGCTTATCATCTCTTTTTCCTAGTGTCTCAGAAGGATTAATAAACATTGTTGTTTCAGTTTGGTGACACAAACCTTTAGCACAAGTGGCTTCATTTTGGTTTATTCTGGTTAGGCATAGGGTAGGAGTTCAGTCCAAAATAACAGTCTCCTTTAAATTTTATTTAACAACTATATCAACAACCCATCTGACATTCTTTGGGCTTCTTTCCTAGTTTTTATTTTTAGTTTTTGATAGCATTCTTTTCTGATGGCGCATGGTCTATTTTTTTCCTACCCAAAAGTATTTTTGTGACTTTTCATTCTGATGAAATCAACTTTACAAATAAAAGATTATCATAAAATTTCAACTATACATACACTTATCTAGCATTTGGGTTTCCATATATTGTTAATGGCTTCTTTTAAAACATATAAATAACTCTTCTTTTCCCTCTTCAAATATCTTTTCATGTGAGGCTTAAAAAGAGGAAAGGGGTCTTGATTTTCCTAATTGATAAAACAAAAGGCCGGCACAAACAAGCATAAATAGGAATGCAACCTTCCGTGTAAGTGAGCACAGTATAAGGAGAGCAATGGACATGTGAATAATGCTGATAATGGGATCATTGAAATGGAAGATGACTGCAGAGCAGCACACAAACACAAAATGAAGAGCACCTGCATGTTACTAAGGAGACCAGTGACAGCTTCGGATTGGAAGTCACATTTGAGTGGTTCTGGGAGACAGAGAGTAGAATAATGACCACCAGAGGCTGGGACAGGAAGGGGTCAGTACAGGGAGGATGGCTACTGGTGCAGAAATATAGTTAGATGATAGAATGGGTAATATTTGTCCATTTGCACACCAAAATGACTATAATAAAAAATAATCCAGAGAGTACTTTAAAACAGTGGTTCTCAACCTAACTAATGCCGCAACCCTTTAATACAGCTCCTCATGTTGTGATAACCTCCGACCATAAAATTATTTTCGTTGCTACTTCATAACTGTAATTTTGCTACTATTATGAATCGTAATATAAATATCTGATATGTGGGAGACGCCCAAAGGGGTCCCGACCCACAGGTTGAGAACCGCTGCTTTAAAATTACTTAAGGAGCGGAGTTAGAATGTCTCTAACAGAAAGAAATGATGAATGCCTGATAGATTCCCCAAGTACGCTGATTTGAAGCACATTGTATACACCAAACATCACAGGCCTTTATAATAATTTACAACAGCTGTAAATCATGGTCCCGTAATAATTAAAACTTAAATGTATATACATATATGTGTGTGTGTGTCTGTGTATGAAAATAAATGGGCTTGACAATCAAGATAAGACAAACAAGATTTTAAAATTTTAACATGAACTATCAGAAATTATCATTCTCTATTTCTTTCTTATTTCTACACTTTACCAAAAAAGTGCTCAAAGGGGATTACTTTTGGGGGTATGCCTGTTGGACTATCTACACTTCTATTTCAAAGAGTTGCTTTATTTTCTCTTATATCTTAACTGTTGTATATCATTTACTTGTTAAAGTTGCATTTAGAAGTATGGAGAAATATAGAGCAAACCTTCTTTCAGATAAATGAAAAATCATTGGGTTATAATTATAAACCATAAAGCCATAATTTTAAAAATATAAATATAAAGATTATATGATATGTAGAGATTTCTATGTCCAATAGCAAACAAACATACAAAACACACTGAGAGAGGCTGAGATGATTTATTTTTTTGAATATTTTTTCTTTCTTTAATTGAACTATATTGCCTTAGAATTAGTAATATTTTCCAATTTATTTTTAACTTAATGAGCTTGTCTTTATGTAAAAAATATGCTTACATCTACTTTTACTAAAACTTATAAAAGACTATTTTTACATATCGTATCAACAATATATGACATATTAAAACTTGACAAGTACATATATATTTATATATTGTATGAAGATTGACATATATTTATCAAACTTTAATGACATTCTCCAAATGTACGTATAAATTCTAATTAAAGATGGATGTATAAAATATAGATTTATGGCTATACATGTTATTCAACATATTTAGTATTTGAATTATAATCAAATTTTATTCATAAGAAAGAAACAAAACATGTATCTCTCTCAGCATATATATATATGTGTGTGTGTGAATATGTGTGTCTGTTAATAATTTTTATAATTCCTGAGAATGAAAGGGAGAAAGTAGAGAAACCTAAGTTTCTTTCTTTTTATTTTAAAACAAGATTGCAAAGTTTCCAAGGAAAGTGGCAGCAGCCATATTAAATAAAGTAATCACTTGTGCTTTAACTGTTTAATTCTTTCTCAACAAAATGTGCCTGAAAATGTACTTTTTAAAGACCTTAAGATTATATATTTCAGTAAGTAACTTTCTTAAACAAATTACTTTGGGATTATTGGAAAACAATATTTCTTCTACAAAGTTCTCCCTTCTTCCCTATTCAGGGCAATTTCATCAAAGCAAGTCTTTGTTTCTGAAGAATTCAAATGTTTTAGCTTATTAGTCAGTCAATGTGATCATAATTTCCATGTCATGAAGTCAGTTATTGAGGAACTATTACAGTGCATGTTCCAAATTATAAATATTGAATAAAAATGCAGTTGAGAGAAGGAAATTATATTCACCCCTGATTATCTAACTTTTCTTTCTCCCCATTCTGTGAGACCAACCAGGTATTCCCTTATATACCTTCAAGAATCTCATCCTTCCCACTAACCCTAATCCTTAATTTTACCAACCCTTCCATATGGTATAAGTTGTTATTTTTACCTGAAAATGTCCTAGGACACTGCTTTCCACAAGGACTTTTAGAATGGCCTTTTGTATATTTCTAAAAGAACATCTCTCACATACTGTAATGTCTGCAAGTGGGCAGATGGCTTTCAACAGATGCCAACATCTGCAACATTGTGGAATACTATGCAGCCTGAAAGAAAGATGGAGACTTTACCTCTTTCATGTTTACATGGATGGAGCTGGAACATATTCTTCTTAGCAAACTATCTCAAGAATGGAAGAAAAAGTATCCAATGTACTCAGCCCTACTATGAAGCTAATTTATAGCTTTCATATGAAGGCTATAACCCAATTATCGCACAAGAATATGAGGAAAGGGGCAAGGGAGGGGTGGGGAGAGGGGTGGTTGGATGGAGGGAGGGTAATTGGTGGGGCCACAACTACGGAGGATCTTAGATGGGTACAGGTGAAACTTACTAAATGCAGAATACAAATGTCTTAACACAATAACTAAGAAAATGCCATGAAGGCTATGTTAAACAGTTTGATGAAAATATTTCAGATTGTATATGAAACAAGCACGTTGTACCCCATGATTGCACTAATGTACACAGCTATGATTTAATAAACAATAAAAAAAATTAGATGATAACAGTATTAGGTCTAAATAGTTGAAAGCATGTAAGTGTAAAACAGATGAGGTATTTCAACTGAGCAATGGAAAAGATCAGACAAAAATTATGGCAAAATGTAAGGTTGGTAAATTTTGAAGACAGAGCAATGAACATCTTTTGATGTAAAGGGAAAACAAAAATAAAAGATTGAAAACAAAATGAGGAGGTCCTTCAAGAACATTGAAAGAATATCAATGAAGTTAGAGAAAACGGGACAAACATTTTTTAAGGATTTATGAAGCGAAGTTTACCAAACTTGGTGAAAACCACAAGCTTTCTAATGAAATTTCAAGAAATATAAATAGAAAGAAAACTAATTCTAGTCATAAAACAGTAAAACTACTTAATAGCCAAAAACAAGGAGAAAAACCTTGAAATCAGAGAGAAAAATAAAAGATGGTTTCCATATAGGAAGATCATGGTAAAAGCTACCCTGACATCTCATCAGAAACAAAGGGAATCAGAAGACAGTGGAACAATGTCTTTGAAAGTCTGAAAATAGATTAAATAAACACTCTCTTAATCTAGAAGAAATTTTCTCTAAATCATAAAGCAAAACAGCATTTGAAGAGAAAAATTGAATTTTTTTGACAAATCTGTCCTTTAAGAAACTCTACAAAATTTCTTCACATGAAAGATATGAAGAATGAAGACCACACCAAATGGAGACTCAGATGTTCAGGAAAGAAAGAGTACCAGAAATGGCAAACATCTAGGAAAATATTTTTTAAAAATATATATTTTTCTCTTTTCATTTATTTAAATGATATACAGTTGTTACAAACATACGTCAAAATGATTTTATAGCTGTGTACACACACACAGACAAATGGCGGGAGAACAGTACTATTTTGTTTCAAGCTTCTTTTATTTTGTGTGAAATAATATAATAGTAACTTTACGTGAACTGTGATAAGTTAAACATGCATAATATAACCCCTACTGAAGAAATGCTACTAGTTAGAGCTGACAAGTCACTAGAAAATCAAAATGTTACAACTCAATCAAAAACTACTTTTCTAAAAGTTATTTGCCCCTACGCTGAAATCCTGAGCCAAGGAATCTGAAATTTAGATACTGAGCTCCTCATCGACCATCTTCTTCCTCATTTCTGCACATTTTTTCATCCTTCAGCTGGGATTATGAGGTCTCAAAAAATAACCATTCTCTTGCACATACATTTCCCTCCTATGTCCGTCTTGTAAGTTACCTGAACTTACTTGGTGTCTCCACCTGAGTTGTGCAAGATGAAATGCCCAGCATTCTGATTTATCCTACTATAAATTTACCACTACAACTCAGCACAGGTGAACAAAATTACTGATTTTCTCTAGCCAAAGCACTCTATCATTTTCAGAAATTATTATTTCAACTATTATTCTCTTTACGATTTTCTCCTTTCATATTCATACAAAAATGTCCTTCATTTATATCACTGGGTACGAGAAGCAACCCAAGATAATGGTTTTCCTCACCACCATTAAATTTCTTGTCCTAACTATACCCATAAACTCTGATTTTCCTCTTATTAAAATGAAATAACTGTCCTGCCTATATAAGGCCAGGCACTCCACTTTTGCAGTGGATCTCAAACAATTCTTATTTATGTAAAAACATTATTCCGAAAACAAGACAAAATTTGTTATTATTTGTTGGAACTTTTGCATCAGCATACAATGACTCTATGTCTCAATATAATTTAAAAACCCTCCCTGAACCCCACATATCCCTCCATAGACTGCCCCAGTTCCGTGTCCTCTTCATGTAAGTTTTTCCTGATATAATCTGTTTTTTCCTCTGTATCCAGTTATAGCTCGCTATCTCCTGGCAGCAAGTGAGGTCCCCCTCACCCCCGCTCTCCCAAACTATACACAGAGTCCCTTACACTTTTAAGATTACCATTGACCTCCATGTTGCCACTTGCAGTAGGCAATTTTCAGTCTTTATTTCATTTGATGTCTGCAAAATTTGAAGAGGATGGAATCACTCCATTTTTTAAAAAAATGTACATGGATCCGTTTTTCACCTGAATTCTCCTTCCTTTTCCCTGCTCAGACTCCTTGCCAGATTTTTTTTCCCTACAGAAAATTTACCTACAAATACAAATGTCAGCACCTGAAGAGTGCTTAGTATATTTCTTTAAGGGCAAGCACTTTTTAGTAAAGTAAATCAGTGACATGAAGAAGTAGTCAATCTCCTGTGCTTTAAACAAAAATAAGACACTAATCAAAATAGTCCTATTTTATGGGAGGGGCATGTCTCAGAGTTCTTATCATTCTTATTTAAATATCAAGTTGTACATTTTTTAACTAGATACGGAAAAATAGAGGAAAACGTCTAAGTCCAAGAGACTATATATACCCTTTTTAAATATCCACAGGTTGTTACAAATGGAATAATATCATTAAGATTTTTTATAGAAAACAAGTAGAGCCTTTGATATTTCAAATAGAATTATCTAAAAATGAATGTGTGTTGTGCATGTGTGTGAGAGAGAATTTTTCTAGGTTCAATAAATGTGAATTTATGTGTGCTCTATGGTCATGGACTAATAAGGGGAAAGCAGCCTATTTCATTGTGGAAACAGATTCACACCTTATTCATAACTAAAGGGGTCTTCTGTACCCTTGAAATGTCAGCAAAATAGAAAAGAAATCAAATCTAATAATTCATACTTTTACCATGAACACCAGGTAATTGCATGTACCTTTGTAAATTGCCTCATCGTAACACTTTTTAAAATGTTCACTGCATACAAAATTACTAATAAAGGTCTTGGATTTAGTACTTTAATGCTGCAAAGACTTTGTGTTAAAGGAATGTTAATATCATTAGTGATAGAAAATTTTCACCAGTACAAAAAGATGAAGTGCTCTAATATGGTTGTGTGTAATATCTAATGAGAGTAATCTTTTCTGGTGTTAGAATGTGGATGTCTTTTCTGGCGTTAGAATATGGATGTCTCTTCATTCCCTGTTAACTCTGATCTGTGTTTTCACATTTCTAAAAGGTTGCAATTTAGTTCCCCTCGGCTGTGACTCACCCTGTCCTGTCTGTTGCTATACTCAAGTCACCTTTCAGCCTCCACATGGGACATTTACCCTAATGTGTTACACAGGAGTAAAAAAGTATCAGTCAAGGTACAGGAGTGTCCAGCGGAGTGATAAAAGGTCAGAGTGAGGAAACCACCAGAAACAAGGAACAGAATGAATTGAGGAGAAATGGAAAAGATGATTGGAGGAAAGTAAAGTAAGGGAAAAATGTGTTAAATGTAAAAGGGAAAATACTGTGCTTTTTAAATAAATGATATAATTAATCTGTTTAATATTATCAATGTGTATATTTATTTGTTTTAATTCACCAAACATCAAAACATACCAAAAACTGGAGATATCCGGGGGAAATATATTTAACCCATCTTTTCTTATCCTGGAATGACTGAGCAGAAAAATCCTAGAGCCTGTAGAGATTTTCTTCAAGGAAGAATAAATTTTTCCTCCATTAAAGAAAGAAAAAATAAATAAATGAGATTCAAAGTGAAGTTTGAGATACATATACTTGCATTTTTACCATGTTCCACAACCCACATCTATTCGATATTAATATTTGTGTTAATTTGCTTTGGAGTGCTGATCCCTTAGTAGGCCCAACTTGTGAAATATTAGCATTCAGAAAGAATCTTTTCTGAATTTACAGAATTTGAGAAAATAACACTTGTTGTTTATGATGTTAGTCATGTAAATGGTAATTAAAATTGGTGCTTTAGAATGCACATGTAGGTCGGTAGGTCAGATTTTCCTTAGTCATTGGGCAAATCTCAAATAGGACTAGTTCTAAGAGTGAAAGTTCTGGTCTGAAAGAAAGGCATACATTGGAGAAAATTATGACCACGTTATGAGAATGATTGAAATTGCCACCAAGTATAGTTCTGGAAGGATGGGGCTCTAACAGGGATTGGAAAGCAGGTGAGCAGAGGTCTAGGAGGGGCCCCAAAAGCTTCCTGAGACTCCATGAGAGTTTTTTACACTGTATTTCTCAACTTCAAAATGAAATGGAAATACGAATCTCATACATTATGTCCCTACTGCATACTTAACAAAGTAGCACAATGAACCAAAACAGCTGGGTAGGCATTTGCTACATTAAAAGGTAATCTAATTTCATAACCTAAAAAATATTACCATATAGGACATAAATCCCTCAATACTAAAACACTTTAGTAACTCATTACAACTGTCACTACGATTTTTTTGCCCTTAAATGAGTGACTTTAGGGATGGCACTAAAAACAGAGTGAGAAAGAAACAAAACTTCAGAAGACAGGAGGGCGGGGCCTATATTGGTATTTCCATGTTTGTGTCACTGATGGTCAATTTCAGTGCGCAACGCCCTGGATTTTTCAATCTGGACAGAAGACATTCTGAAAAACAAGATCAAGCCTTGCAGTATAGTTGTTAAATATGCTGGAAATGAGTAAGAGGAGAAACTTCATCATGGTGCACCTCAACAGAAGTGCAGTGGAAATACGGGCACCCAGCCAAAGGTCTTCAAGCACAGCACTGACCCTGGAGTGGCTCAATCCTGTACTCACATCTGCCCTCTGAACAGCTGCTTGCTGTTGAACATAAGGCTTCCACAGTAAAATTGTTCTCACGGAAACATATTTATCACAGATTTGGTACCTTTTGCTTGGAAATCATATCACAATTTTAAGAGCAAAAGAATCCTCTGAAATGCTGAGACAGTCATTTCTAATAAATTCATTCCAAAGATAGCTCAAGCTTTGGACACCTGACATGTGATAGTCACAGAACTTGCTGTAAACATTGCTAGGAGAAATGAATCTAGTTCTTGGTCACAATTTTACTACTTGGTCAAATCTATTTCCTTTCTAAATGACATAAATTCAAGTCAATTCCTATTTCACTGCTTTGGTAAATTCCACTATTGGCATCTGCAAAGGATTCTGAGGAGTGTAGAAGAAAGAATAGACCCCATTCAGATGGTAGGTAGCATGAAAAACCACCACCTGTGCAATAGCTTTCTACACAAACAGGTTTAATGCAAGTGTGTGCGTGTGTGATGGTATAATGATAAAATCCAGTATGGCTTTGCTATTCATGATGCCGCACCAGGGTGGGTAATGCCAACGGTGCATTGAAAGGCTGGGGCTTCGGTCTGCAGGCCTGATTTCCAGGTCTCTGTGCAGAGCATGGGCCATTCTGTCTGGGTAAGTGCATCAGGGTTGGTCAGACACGCCCAGAGAGTTCATCAAACCAAAGGCACCAGATGAAGATATATAACACTAGTTTAGTTTAATTATATTAAACTAGTATTTTATTTATCATTTACTTTAGGGTGGTGGCTCATAGAGCTAAATAACATAGAGACTCTTGTGACTCGGGAGATAGTTCCAAGCCGGTGGTTGGGAACAGCGTCTAGAATGAGGCAGAAACTCCTCCTGAGCAGTTTCTGCTGTATTAGCTGCATCTAAAGATAGAAATAGGAAAATATGTGGGGGGATAAGGCAACTGTGTCAAATGCTTCTGAGATATCAAGACAAGGGTGCGATATGGCAGGGAAGAGGAGGTGGCATTGGGATGCTCCGGAGCATGCACTGAGCTATTCTATCGGGTTTTAAAATATCCTCATCCCCCTATGCCCTTGGTTTTTCCTTCCTACTAGATGTGGGTCTGTAGAAAGCAGAGATCTGCTCCGATCTGTCTCTTCACAGCAAAGGTAGAAAATGGAGAAAACAATCAGGTAAACAAGGGGCAAATCCATGCTTCAACCAGAGCAAAAGCTTGGTCACAATGTGATGCTTTGCACTGCAGATAAATGGAGCAAAAACAGAAGTCTTACGTGAATTATAGCTACACAATTAAAGCTTGAAGGTTACCTGCTACTTATCAGACTCATATGCAATGCCCACAGAACACACCCCAAACCTTAATCAGAGTACTTTTACAACAATTGAAGAAAAGTAACGGACGAAAACTGTTGGAAAGTTAATTTGGGTTTACAATGTAGATCTCTGATGCTTTCATAACTATGAACATAATCTCATAAAATGGTAGGTTGATGCTTGTAAATCAGCAGAACGCAGGTGCCTGGTGCCATGGTCTGAGCTGTGATGTTACTCTCTCTGCCTTATGAGCCATCTGCCCCCCCAGCCATTTGACCAAAATCTCGCTCACATCATCTGACAGCTGAAAGTGGTCACTTGGCACAAACCCTCACGGAAGTCAAGATTTGGTAAATTCTGACTGTTACAATTCTTCAGAAAGTTGCACATGCAGGTTTTTCACTACGTACTATTCTCTGTTTTTAGTTTTTGTTTTGTTTTTGAATTGACCAGTAATAACTGTGCATATTTATGAAGCACAATGTTATCTGTATACACACATATATTGTGCAGTGATCCAATCGGGGTAACTAGCAGCATCGCCACCTCGAAAACTTGTCATTTCTTTGTGATGAGAACATTTAAAACCTCCTCTTCTTTCAACTTTGAAATATATAATACACTATGGTTAACTTTGTGTTTTTAAAAATGAAAACACAAATTAGTCTGAGTGCTTCCAAGCAAATTTTGGAAATTACAGTATACATAGGGGAATTATTTCTGGGAAGCACAAAATAAAAAATAAATAAGTCTCTGTGTATCACAATACATTTACAATGATTGAAGAACATGACCAGGCTGGGCACCTGTGGCTCAACGGGCTAAGGTACCAGCCACATACACCTGAGCTGGCGGGTTCGAATCCAGCCCGAGCCCACCAAACAACAATGACAGCTGCAACCAAAAAAATGGCCAGGCATTGTGGCAGGTGCCTGTATTCTCAGCTACTTGGGAGGCAGAGGCAGGAGACTCACTTGAGCCCAGGAATTGGAGGTTTTTGTTATCTGTGAACCCACAGCAATCTAACCAGGGTGAAAGCTTGATGCTCTGTCTAAAAAAAAAAAAAAAAAAAAGAACATGACATGTGTGTATGTATTAATCTTTGTATATTAAGGATAAAGAGAATATATAGTGTATGTAACCATACAATAAAAATATCACAGTGAAAAGCAAGAAGTACAATAAAGAAAACAAGTTAAGAACATCCTTGAAAAATGTGCAGTAAATTTCACAGGCTCCTGGGGTATTGTGAAGAATAAGAGATCAAGGATCATCCAGTTTTTTAGTTCTGATTGGGATGACTTAAAATAACATCAATGCTTACTCAGAATTAAATAGTCTTAGTTGCAAAAAGGGAACAGAGTCTCTACTAAAGAAGTCAAGATTGTGTTGAAGGTCACTTGAATGGTGGTTGGAAAAATTTCATCCATACGAAAGTACCTGAAAGAACTGAGGGTTTCTGGTCTCTACTTAAATTTAAAAACAGGACTCAGATGTGAAACGAATGAGTAGACATGAGTATAATGAGGACTTGTTAATGGTACAGTATGTAACGGTGGTTGTTACCTTGGATAGTCTTAAGATATATACCACTTGCTGAGCTTGTGATGAAACACCTTTTGTGTTTTTATCATGTTCAATTTTAGTTCCTGAATCAAGTGTTTTTCACATCTATTTTCTTGAAGGATTTGAATACTATTTCATAGAGAACAACTAATGACTATGTAGTTGGTGTTGACATTTTAAAATATCTATAAGTATCTCAAACTACAACTTTATAATATACAAAGATGTTCAAAATAGGTCCAGAGTTATCCCATAAGCATTTATTATATTCAAGAAAATAAAGTGTAGCTAATGCATATGAAAAACAAATGCCATGTTCACTGTCAGAAAATGTTTAGAAATTGATATTCATTTAAATATTCTTAGTCCTGCAGTAAAACTAGTTATGAAACTCTTCTTCCAATTCAACCACCAGCCTGTATGATTTTTGAGCAAAATCTTCTATTAGGAAAATATGTGGTATCAGAATTACCTTTTACAGAATCATTCTTCTTATTTGTGAGTTTCTTATTCACCGATCTAACCTATGTAGGTTTTCAAATTATTTCTGATTAAAATATACTATCTGGATAGTAAAACTCTGATATTTCACCTGTATTTGCTCTCAGCAACATTTAAATAAGAGAGATATCACTATTTGGCTCATAGTTGATAATTTTAGATATCCCTTATCATATTTGTTTGAGATTGGTACTTTTTTCCCAAATTACATATCAAGCTTCAAATCAATGTCATTTCAATCCATATAATCAGGTAAAAACTTTAATTTTTTTTATTCGATGGAATCTCAGAGACCATTAGTTTAACTCCTTTTATTTACAGTTGAAAAAGTGAAGTTGTTGTAGGTTGTGCAATTTGCTCAATGGTTAGCTGGCATAAGAATTAGGAAAGAGATATCTCTATAGATTGATTTAATCTCTCAAATATTCAGTAGGTAAATGTGAATACCTTATCACAATTATTTTAGATTCTCACATTCTGCTTTATGAAATCTACATTCGTACTCAGTAGGTAAATGTGAGTAACTCATCACAATTATTTTAGATTCTCATCTTATGCTAAATGAAATCTACATTGGTACACCATCTTGCCTCATTTCTGCACTAACTTTAAATTTTACTTACATTTTCATGTTGCCTATCTTATCCTATTTTTAACCAGGCATCTGGCACTGACTTAGAGGAAAACATTCAGGACAACTCTTATCTGTGGACAAAAAACATATGCTGTGACTCAGAGGTTGTAACTGTGTAGTTCAGAAATTCTCTCACCCACACCTTCACTTCTTGGTGAAGTCTTCTCTGTTTGCATTGTTCCAGCATTTCATAAACATCAGTTTTACTATGTTATTCTTCACAAAAAGCATTGAGTTGTTAAAATTTTTCTATTTTGAAATTTTGCCCAGTCCATATGTTTATATTTTGTACTGATAGAAGACAATAGTTGTAGACATCCCTATGAGCGCTGCAGTGATGGCTTCACACACGGCTTTTTCTATTCATTGAACATTTTGTTTTCCATTGTACCATGAACACTTCCCTTATTTCGAAATGCTGCTTGGAAAATGATTCATATCCCAAGGCGATGACCACAGAGTATAAAGGCAAATTTGTTTCAAAATGCCATTTTTGGGGGGTGATCTAAACTTCATGTTTCCAAATCAGCAGCTTGGAAACATTAGGTCCATTGAGGTCCAGTTCACAAAAGTCAGCGTCCTAAAAGGCAGCATTGTGCTTGGGTTGAATGAATTCGATGCTGAGTAATACACCTTCTCCAAACTCATACGCCCTACCAGTGTCATCCACATTTCTGTATCTTTCTACTAAGTTTTCTCAAATGAAAATAAAATCTTTTCTCTTGCCTGTCTGTACAGTCATGAGTAAAATTAACCAAAAAATATTCCTTGGAAGATCAAATGTCACAAAGCCAGTTTCAACATCTTTCTTCAATCCATAACACGTGAAATACAGATCACTTGTTGAGCTGGACTCTGCTTTTCCAGGAAGCATATTATGCATTTACCATTCAACAAAGACAGGAATAAATTTATCCCATTGTGAGTTATAAACAGGATGTTTGTTAAAATCATGTGTCTAAATAGAGAATTCCCCAGTTGCCATAGATGAAGATTAATAATTTGATGACTGATTCCATAAATAATAAGATAAGACCCTTGAATGAAATGTTCAAATTTAATAGAAAGCCTAGCTTTTTAAAACTATAGAAAAGAGATAAAGAAGCACACATTAATTTAAAAAATTATAAGGCCAATAAATATATTGTCAGCCACAAAAGATTACTATAGTAAAAATGTGATGTGGCTATTTTTGAGGAAAAAAATAAAAATAAAATAGTGATGAAAATAAAGCTTTTGTTGATTGTAATCTTTTTATTCCAAATATACTGAACTGGAACAGCATTTCACCGTGATTAAAATTATTTGGTAAAAGAAAAGTCATCAGATATAAGTATTTGTTCCCTGTGATTTTATTTTGCTTATCTTGCATACTTTTTTTTTCTTTTCTTTTCTTTCTTTTTTTTTTTTTTTTTTGAGACAGAGTTTCACTATGTTGCCAGGTAGAGTGCCATGGTGTCACAGCTCACAGCAAGCTCAAACTCCTGGGCTTAAGAGATTCTCTTTCCTCAGGCTCCTGAGTAGCTGGGCCTGCAGGCACCTGCCACAATGCCTGGTTATTTTGTTGTTGCTGTTATGGCAGTTGTCTTTGTTGTTTTAGCTGGGCCAGGCCAGGATCAAACCCATCAACCTCGGTGTATGTGGCCGGCGCCCTACCCTCTGAGCTACGGTGACTGCCACATTTTTTTTTTTTCTCACGCTGAGTCTAATCTCTTCTCCTGTAACTGAGAACCAACACTGGGCTATTGGTTAGGAGGGAGATGCTTAGGTGGGGACTCATCAGATTCTCTGAAATAAACTTGGTGCCCAAGGTCATATGTCATGCTATACTATACTATTGACTCAACTTACTATCCAAACATTGTGATGGATTTTAAAAATACCAAATTTAGTTTGGCACAATTCTTCTGCTCAGGTTACCTTGGGTCTGATGAAAGATAATGGGAAATATTTCTTTATTTTTTTCCAATGCACCTGTCAGGCATCAGAGTAGGGAAGAACACGTTGAGTCCTAGTCTCACAGGTGACCTTGAGAAATATCTGGTGAATTGGAAGGAAGACTAATTACACCCTCCTCCAGGATTGCCAAATCCTAATTGAATCATGAACAATATTAAAATAATTCTGATACAAAGGACACTGTAGCTATAGTCAGATAGACCTACATTTGAAACTCCAACTAACTTTTTACAAGCTGTATCATTTATGTTCAAGAGAAAGGTTTATTCTGTCACATAATTAAAATAAAGCTATTGCAGTGTACATCAAAAAACTGTTAAAAGAAAGGAAAATAGGTTGACTAGTATATGATGATAAAAACATCTACTTGCTTTTTATTTTGTGGAAAAATAGTATGCCTATGCCAACTTACTTATTAATTTAAGATACTATTTATGTAGATTTATTTATTTTAATGTATTCATCTTGATATGTTTCTATTTACTATCTGCATTCATACAAGAGGTAATTTCCAAAGTATCCTCATTAACATCTTGGGAATTCAAAATTAGTTCTCTGGATCTTTCACAAAGTGATTCACCTAGGCATACATTTCTTTGGTTTTAAGGAAAACCATCATTATTTAAAACCTAAGAAATATAAAACTTGACCAACCATTGATGTGTATATGACTGTGCTTAAATGAGATTTAAAATCAGAAACAGCTACCAAGCATATGTTAAAGATTATCACAAATTAAAACAGATAAGGCTTGGCACCCGTAGCACAGTGGTTACAAAGCCAGTCACATTATACCCAGGCTGGCAAGTTCAAACCTGGCATGGGTCTGCTAAAAAATAATGACAACGGCAACAAAAAATAGCTAAGCATTGTGGCAGGTGCCTGTAGTCCCAACTACTTGGGAGGATGAAGCAAGAGAATTGCATAAGCCCAAGAGTGTGAGGTTGCCGTGATCTGTGACGCCACTGCACTCTACTGAGGGCAACATAATGAGACTCTGTCTCAAAAAAAAATGTATATATATGAGAACTTTATGTATGGGTGTTGCCTACATTAAAAGAAACATCCTTCTCTTGTGTATGCAATGTAGGAAGAAATAAAGGTTCTTAAAATTTAGAAAGGCTAAATCCTTTTACCCTTTGCAATATATAAATGTCTATGTTACACAGTTATATATTGACACAGAAACCTCTACTAATGGTTGTAAAATCTCAGAAAACAAAGCAATGAGAAATTTCCTTTTTTTATTTTCTGTAAATGCTATTATTTATAAATGTCAGGATAAGCTTGCTTTGAGTATGATGCAATTTAACATGTCAAATATCATTGAAATTACAAATCATAGCACAAATCCCATTTGTCCTATGTTCTTATACATAGAACACTCAGAGCAAAGATAAAGCTATTTACTTTTTTTGGCAGGAGAGTAGGTTATGAAAAGTGATATAACATCTTTAACAAAATGATGCATTGGATTTAAAATGTCACTTCCTTTAGTTTTGTGCCTCTTTACTGAATACAGATATTGCAAAATTACATTCAGGGTAGGAATTCATCTATTCTTTGTGACTTAAATATGTTATGAAGAAAATATCTTGTAGCAGACACAGTGACTTTAGGGAAAATATCATAAAGCAATATTTTGAAATGTAGAGAGTACTATGGACTAGACTGGGTCCCCCTCAAATCCAAAATTTGCATTTTGAAGCCATAATCCCCAGTGTGCTGGTAATTGGTAACTAGTCTCTGGCAGACATTTAGTTTTAGAAAGGATTGTGAGGGTAGATCCATAAAGAAGGGGTTGATGGGGAGGCGCCTGTTGCTCAATAGAGTAGGGCACTGGCCCCATATGCTGGAGGTGGCGGGTTCATACCCAGCCCCAGCCAAAAAATGAAAAAAAAAAAAAAAAAGACGAGGAAGGGATTAATGGTCTTATAAGAAAAAGTAGAGACCAAACTCTCGTTTCTCTTTGTGAAGATACAAGGGGGAATTTATCTGAAAGATGGGAAGACAGCACTCATCAGGAACCAAGTCTGCGGGCACTTGGGTCTCAAATTTCCAGCCTCTAGAATTATAAGATGCATATTTGTTTGGTCAACCAGTCCGTGTTTTTTTTTTTTTTTTTTTTTTTTTCCCGCTTTACCAACCATAACAAATGAATGTATAGTTTAACTTTCCCTCGTATTTAAATAGTTCAGGTATGACTAATCTATAAATTTATACAAAATGTTTGATTTCTCTTTGGTAGATATCTCGTAGTGGAACTGATGGTAGGGCATGGTACGTTCACTCTTGGAATGTTCACACCCTTTTCCACAGAGCTGCACTTGTTTGCACTCCCATTGCCAGGGTCTCAGCATCCCCTTTCTCTCTCCATCTTTGCCAGTGCCTGCGTTTTTTTGACTTTTTGGCAGTGGCCATTCTGAGGGGGGTAAGGTGAGGTCTCATTCATTAATATTGTAATTTGCGTGTTCCTGATGATCAGCACTGTGAAAGATTTTCTCATATATTTGTTGGCTATTTATCTTCCTTTAAAAAAATTCTGTGCATGCCTTGTGCCCACTTTTGATGGGTATGTTTATTTGTTCTTGCTGTTTTATGTGAGTGCTTTGTAAATTTTTCATGTTAGTCCTTTGCCTATGTGTAGTTTATGACCATTTTTTCCCATTCTTTAGGTTATCTGTTTAGGAAATGTTAATTATTTCCTTCCCTGTGCAGAGCTATATAATGTAATTAAACCCCATTTATTTATTTTTGTTGCTGCTATATTTGCCTTTAGGGTCTTAGGCATAAATCTTCCACTCAGCTTTATGTCGGAAAGAGTTTTTCCAACATTTTCCTATAGAGATTTTGTGATCTCATGCCTTGCATTTAAGTCTGTAATCCATCTTGAATTAATTTTTATAAATTTTGAGAGATAGGGATCTACTCTTTAGACTATATGTATTTGGATAGCAAGTGTAGGGTCATAACAAACACTTCAGAATTTTTTTGTAAATAGGCTTCCATGAGTTAGTGTTACTTGATTAGCACCATTTACTGAGTGCCAAATATTTTTTTAAACATTGTTATGGATTTTAAAAATATCAACTTTAGTTTGACACAATTCTTCCACTCAAGTTACCTTGGGTCTGAGGAAGGATAATGGCAAACATTTCTTTATTTTTGTCCAAAGCTGCTGTCAGGAATCAGAGTAGGGAAGAACAGCTTGAGTCCCAGTCTCATAGGTGACCTTGAGAAATACCTGCTAAACTGGAAGGAAGAGTAATTAACACCCTCCTCCAAGATCATCAAATCCTAATGGACTCTCACCCTACCAAGAGCTGTAAGGAGAAAGCGAGGTATGTAGCTGGTTTTTGTACTGTCTTCTTCATCAGCTGCACTGTGATACTCAGTTCCATATTTTTATCATGCATTTATTGCTGGATAGCTGCTGGAGTCTTTTGTTACCCGCTGTTCTATCCTGTGGAGTAAGACGTTATGAACAAGGAATGGACTCTGGCCCTCAAAACGAGAGATGTTTCTGGAGTAAGTCATCAGAATAATCTGACACCTATCCTCCTTCCAAATTAACCATCTGTTTCTTGCTAACACTCCCAGACTCTCCCCTTGCCCACTTGCTATACCAGCCACATGACATTGACACCAGACCCTCTCAAGCCCAGATGATATTGACTACCTGAGATCAACTCTTGTGCTAATCTTACTACTCACTCTTTGTGTGGATTTGTGTTTATCCTAGTAATTTTATGTGTATCTGTATGTGTGTGTGTGTGGTATGGTCATGGTTACTTTCTTAATATTTGAAAATAAATGCTTTAGAGAGAAGTTTGAATAGCTATTTGAAAAAAAAATTGCCCTCAACAAAAAATTAATTAGTATTGTTCTTTGGACAAATTTACCAAGTTCCATATATGAAAATGCTCACTTTTCACACCTGCTGAGCATGAGATTTGAGGCCCACACAGAGAACTCATTTGGAAACAAAGAAGTATATAGATGCAGATTAAAAAAAAAAAAAGTGAAACTGATGTTTTCCTTACTTACTATTTAAGCCACTACAAAGGTCCTCCTGCTTAAGTCATAGTGTGGATTTTATTTTTTTTGTAAAATATTCATAAAGAAAAAAAGATATCCTTAATTTCACCATGTTGATAAAGATCAAATGGGCATTATTACCATTTGTCCTCATAGGGATTAGAAGAGTTATCTGTGCAACTTTTAATAGAAGTGTGTGTTTTGATAGAAGGCCATGAAGGAATTGAAGTGCCAAAGAAATTCCTAAGATTCAGGAGTAATAAGATACAACTTCCTTTGTGAGCTAATATCAATCGTTAATGGAGAGAATATAGTTACAACAAAAAGTTTGGAGTGACAACTGCATGTTTCCATCTTAAATGGTTAGGAGAGCCAATCTGAGAAGTTTAGCACACCAGTGTGTACATGGAGCGGAGGAGAGGTGAGTGGAATGGCATGTAATTAGAGAATCATGAGTCTTTCTACAGACATAGTAACTGACCTTCCATATGCACAAAAGGATGGAATAAGTCATTAACAAAGTAGTAATGTACGCAGAGAGAAAAATAATCTTGTAAGAGAATCATGGGTTATAGCAATATATAAATGGGGGGTTTACAAGTCCAGAAGAGAGAATAGTGTTGAATCAGTCATGGGCTATAAGCCTTTTGAAAGGGTGATTGGCCAATTCACCCATTTCAGAATATGACGTTAGTTAATAAGTGAAAAAGTCTTATGGGGTATAGAAACGAAACTGTAACTGTGTAGCAGCGCTGAACAATGCAAAATGTGCTTGTCTTTTGGAATAGAAAGAAGTTGATCTAACGGCATGTGTGAAAGTTTCTAGTCCTCTGAACACAGCAGGTCATTTAACCTGTTTAAACCTGAGCTTCCCCCTCAATAAATGAGAATAATAATACGTGTACTACTCTAACCCCTACTTCTGAGGCTGAAGAGAAAGAACAAGTGTAAAGGACTTGACGAGTAAAAATAGCTTTCAGATTTCCCTTGGACCATTATCAAATATCTCATAAGGAAATTGACTCAAGAAGAAATTGAAGCTGTTTCCATTTCAACTTTCAACCTCAGGGGTCAATAGTCACAGGGGATTGAGCCTGGAATCGTTTAAACTTTGATACGAATATAACTTCCTCTGCTCATTAGATAAAGCATGAACATAGATGCTTTCACCTAGTATTAAATTTATAAATTTTATTGGATAATCATTTAAATAAAATTTTTCTTCTGTCGGCTGCCCTCTTTCTCTCCTCCCTCCCTTCTTCTCTCCCTCCCTCCGTTCCTCCCCTTCCTTCCTTCCCTCATTGAGGGAAAATTTTAGACACTTGGTCTTGCTAAAACTCTACACGAATGTAGAGTGACATAGGAAACACCCAAGAGGCTAAAGGGAACTAACTGAACTGACCTTATCAGCAGTTTCCTTCTCCATCCTGTTCTGCTCCTTTGATTTACGTCCCTCTTTCTTTTTTTCCACTTCATTCTTTTTTTTGCAAATCCTTATTTTTCTCCAACTTTTTTCCTACTATCTCCCATTTTTCTCTTTCGCTTTCCTTTGTGCACATAAGAAATCTACTGATGAGCATTTCTGAACCTCGCCTTTTGGTCGGACAGTTGACATGTTGTCTATGGCATCATTTCCAACACAGGACAGGACTGCTTGCAGGCAGGTAATGGCATGCTCAAAACGACATCGCACGAAGAATCATGGCTGAATTAAAGAACTACAAACCCTCATTTTAAAACAACAGAATAAAGCACGGAACATCTGTGAAGGAATGTCGGAAAACTTATGTATCTATTCTTTGTTCTCCAACCCCACCACAAATAAAAACACTTAGTAAACTTTCTTCATGTAGTCCATTTCTGTACTCTTCATTTCTAATTCAGTATGTTAAATATGAACAGATCGTGTTTCATCAAACATATCTGCTTTTAGAAATTTGTTTGTTTAAACTTTAATATTTATCTTAGAGATTTTAAGAGCCTAGTTCCTGAACTTAAAAAAAAAAAAAAAACCAAGTGCTATCTATACAGTCTTAGCATAAATTTAGTGTCTCAATATTTTTTGAAACGCATAGCATGAGACAGATGGAATATGACCCAGTAAAGGGAAACTGTAACATTTCTCAACTAGCACAACCTATCTTTTCACACATAGCTTATTTAAACAAAATGTAATATTTTGTTTGCAATACATTTCAAGTATTTGATATTTCGAAATAGATAAAAAACATAGCAAGACTAAAATTTTAAAATGAAACTTGGAAACATTTTGGGCTAAGTTTACATTTTTCAAAGAAATTGCTTTCCCCAAAACTTAGAGAGATTTACAAAATGAAATCTTACAGGGATTTCTATCTCAAATTGAGAAATGAAGTGAGGTATAGCGTTGATGAGGAGAGGAAGAAAGGGTCAAGAGGGTCCTGGGTCCCCGTCTGTCCTGAGGACCTTTCAGTCTTCTTTCTGGTTCTCTGCCCAATAATGAAGATGGAAAAAATAGGTAATAATGACAGTGCTAAATTAACTATTTTTAAAATTTTAGCATTTTAAGCTCAAATCCTTATTACATCTTGGTTTTAGAACTGTTCAAAAACATAAAAGATTTTATTTGCTGTTGTTATTTCTTTTTTCTTATTTTTATGGATGATATCACATACTTCAGTCCAGATCTCTTCTCAGTAGACACTGCATGAAGAACAGCAGTTTTCTCAGTATTATTTCCAAATTTTTACTATAGAAATTCTTTCTTCCTAGGTTGCTTGCTTATTTTTCTTTCTTTTTTTTTTTTTTTTTTTTTTGAATGAAGGTAAAATTAACTTTTATTTCACCAGAAGCTTTCAGGAGACTTGAAGATAGAGGCCACATTTGTTATTCTCTGATTTTTGACTTGGAGATTTTGGTGCATTTTATGTAATCTCTTATTGACATAGCAAAATGCAACAGCCACAGAAACAACAAAAATAAGCTAGTTTATGACTCTACCTTTCAATACAGGTATTCAGAGGAATGGTAGCCTCATAACCACAATAAAAATAAAAATAAAAAAGGTTTGAAACAAATCTCTTTTATTGTACTGAAGTATAGAGAAAATGCTAAGTGGACATTTAATTCCGTATCCACATTAATAAATGACAAAGCAACTTCTAAATTCTTTCTCCGTGTTTGTTGCAAGTCAGCACAAAGACTGAATGTGACCCTTAAGAATACAGCTTAAATAGGCATGAACTATATCAATCACAAGCATAAATAATAATTATTTCGATGCACTATTGGAAAATAAAAGTTAATTTAATAAAATGAATGAGAAACAAAATATTGATATTTTACTTAAAGCCAAGATCTACCTTTGTACTTGAACAACTCACTTTTCTTGTATCAGCCTTACCTGGGCCCTGTTTGTTACCTCGAATTCTCTTTCATATATGATGAAAGAGATGATAATTCCAAATTCATATTCTGGGTGCACACTGAGCCACACACCCCATGCAGACTTGCACCTGCTCTTTTTGTTCTTAGAGGAACTATGTCTGTTCTCTGTAAGGGTGAAATGCAATATTATAGACAATATAATGTTAATGATAAATGAACTTCGAAGGACACATTCAGTTTGCAAACACGTTCACACATGGCATTTCCTGCTTCCTCCCCCAAGGGACATAGGAGGGTATTGTCATTACTGTCTTTATTTTACAGAAGAGAAAATTGAGGTGCACAAAGGGAAAATAGTTTGTCCAAGTCAAAATGTTTTAAAAGCATCTATCCTTTATGAGTAAGTGAAATAATCTGATTCTTCACTCACAGTTTTTTTTTCCTTTGAAATTTCATATTATTAAAAAAAAAGATTTTAACTCATAATTTTGGGATTAAAGTTGAATACTTCCTATGTACTTTGAGAAATTTAATATTGGAATAGGCCAGATGTATATACACTGGCATATATTCTGCAATTGTTCTGACTGTGCCAAATGAAATAAAATTATGAAATAAATTTGTATTTATGTTTTCAAACAGTTTTGACAACTATAATATACGCAATGTCAAAAAAAAAAAAAAAAAAAGCCTCGACCCCTGGATAGCTCAGCAGCAAGAGTGTCAGCCACATACAACAGAGCTGGCAGGTTCAAATCCAGCCCGGGCCTGCCAAACAACAATGACAACTACAATCAAAAAATAGCTGGGACTTGTGGCAGGCACCTGTAGTCCCAGCTACTTGGAAGGCTGAGGCAAGAGAATCGCTTAAGCTGAAGAGTTTGAGGTTGCTGTGAGCTGTGGAGCTGTAATATAACGGCATTCTACCCAGGGCGACAGCTCTATCTCAAAAAAAAAAAAAAGGACTTGGCTCCATCCGAAAATCATTTTCGTGCCTTTTGTAGTGATTTTTGTTTCAAAATGATGAACCAATTGTGTAAGGAGGATCAGCATACGGGGTGGTGTCTTTTTTACCTGTCACAGCACTCTGTTTTGACAAAGTGTAAGCTGAGAAAAATGCCTGAAGTTCTCCCTTATCAGATTCCCATAGTCGTGATGCTAAAGAAGAAAAACTAGGTGCAGAACAAGTTGCTCAAGGAAGATTGTAATGTTCACCCTAAAAAAATCAGAGCAACAACTAATCTACATTCAGTCTGCAACAAATTCTCATCACTGAAAGAGAATCAGAATGCTAATAATTATTTAGTATCCATTTCTTCAGATATTCACCCACAAGTTATATTAAAATACTCACTTAAGGTTCAGTGCCCGTGGCTCACTGGGCTAAGGTGCCAGTCGTGTACACCTGAGCTGGCGGGTTCGAATCCAGCCCGGGCCTGACAAACAACAATGACAGCCGCAACCAAAAAATGTCCGGGCGTTGTGGCGGGCTCCTCTAGTCCCAGCTACTTGGGAGGCGGAGGCAAGAGACTCGCTTGAGCCCAGGAATTGGAAGTTGCTGTGAGCTGTGATGGCACAGCACTCTATCCAGGGTGACAGCTTGAGGCTCTGTCTCAAAAAAAAAAATAAAATAAAATAAAATAAAATACTCACTTAATATCTCAAGACCTAGCCATTAAGGAAAAGGGTCATAACCCTCTGGAATGCACAAAAATGTACCAAATTATTTTCTGAAATAGCCCAAAGCAACTCAAGTAGTTTCAGATTGCTTCAGGCATTCCTAAATTCCTTACTGACAAGCATTACAGAATTTAGCTGTAATCATCTTTCTCATTCAAGAAAAAGTTAATAATCACAAGAAAAAGAAGAAACTAGCTTCTCATATTTGCACATTTTAAAGCAGGGAACAAAGTGGACAATGCCCTCCAGATCATATTTATCTTTGACCAAAAATTTTAAATAGTGCTGACTGGAGAAAAGTAGCAAAATGGATTTCATCAGACAGCTCTGAGTCTAGAAGGCATAACCTTCTTTAACAACGACATGTGGGAATAGAATTGCAGCAGTTATTATATTTGGGTGAAAATTATCATACTTCCATGCAGATTTCTGAAAACTGTTCTTTTTCTACTAAGTAAGAATCAAGGAAAGATAGTTTAACGAGTCTAATGAACCTGAATCATTAGATAACACTAGAACTCATACCATCATGAGTTGTAGATCTCATTGTACTAACACATTGTCAAACGTAATTTAGGATGTTTTTCACATTCACTAACAGCCACAGCATGAGTAAGGTGTGTAAACAACTTGTGAAGTGAACATTGAATAACAAAAAAAGGTATTCTGTACTTCATATTCACTTGGGGCGAGCAGAACGTTAAAGGCGCTCACATATCTTCTAATACGTGAAAGTTCAGTAAATAGTCCCCAGAGGCAGCCATTCAGATACACCATAAACTACTAATAACATATAGAAAGCTCAGGAGCCAACTGGTCCAGCGTTACAGAGTTCCTTCCTGCCCTTCTACTTTCCTCATTATTTTTAGCCAAAACCTGTCATCTTGTAAGTTGTCCTGATGGTTCTGACGTCTGTCTCCTGGGTCATCTCTGACTAAGCTATACTCCTTTTCCAAATAGTAGGTTATCAAAATCTGGACAACATTGCTACCACTTTCCTATAGCTTCCAATTCCACCCTTCAAATATCTTCAGTTTCCTCAACGATTGCATTAATAACACAAATTAAATGCCCAACCTCCGCCTCAAATTTTTTGTAGATGTTTTCAAGCTTGTGAAACACAGGGGTGATCAGAGGAATGAAAAAATCTTGCTGTATACAAAAATATAATTTATTTCAAGTGAACATCATAGAACTGAGCTCCTGACAGGTAGGACCTCCTATTTCAATTAATGGCAACTCTTACTTTTGCTGATGTCATCATTTTGTCTTCTTACTTTTTCTCTCAACACATTCAACATAGTAGAAAATATTACTTTTTATATTTTGAAAATGTATTCAGAATTGGGCCACCGCTCATCTCCCTCGCGATTGCGATGTGGATCAAGGGAAGGTCTTCTCTTGCCTGGATTGCTATCAGACTGTCCTGAGCAGGTGCGTGTAACTTCCTTTCATGCCCAACCCTCTTATCACAGCCCTTACTACGGTATATGCCGACCTTATTAAACCACATATAGCTCATGTCACGGCTTTCCTGAAAACCCTTCCTTGTTTCCCCTTCTCATGGAGAAAAGGCCAATCTTGTCATCAAGGTCCTATGAAATCTGCTTCCTTGGCTTCCAGTGTTACACCTCTGAACTCAGATGCTCCTGCTCTATGACTCCTGGTTTCCTCTTTCACTCTGATCTAGCCCCATTAGTCTTCTTGTAGTATCATCTCAGGGCATATGCTTTCTCGATACTGACCCTGCTGGCATCTTGGACTCAATAAACATCCTGTGCTGTAGAAGACCCTAACCTCCACTCATTAAATACCAGTAGCAACCCTGCTCCCAGGGGCAACAACAATAGACATTGTGGAATGTCTCCCGAGGGTCACAGTACCATAGACCCTTTATACTGAGTGTTCATCTCCCTGGAAGAAAACTTAATATTATAAGTAGCCTCACTTTCTCCATAACTTACTCACCTATATTATTTCCACAAGAACACTTTCCTTGTCAGAATAATTAATATTTTAAAAATAATCCTGTATATTAGAATTTCTTGTATTTTTCTCTTTAAAAATGGTTTACTAATTGTTTATATTCTAGAATAGGCTTGGCGCCTGTGGCTTAATGGACTGAGGAGCCAGCCACACACACCTGAACTGGCGGCTTCGAATCCAGCCCAGGCCCGCCAAACAACAATGGTGCCTGCAACCAAAATATGGTTGGGTGTTGTGGCGGGCACCTGTAGTCCCAGCTACTTAGGAGGCGGAGGCAGTAGACTCGCTTCAGCCCAGGAATTGGAGGTTGCTGTGAGCTGTGATGCCACAGCACTCTATCCAGGGTGACAGCTTGAGGCTCTGTCTCCAAAAAAAAAAAAAAAAATTAATAAATAAGATTAAAAAATTATATTCTAGAATACAAGACCTTTCTTTTGTCTCTTTTGATCACTGATGCTTCTGCAGACTATAGAACATTTCCTGGCACATAGTAAAATCCCCCATTAATATTAACCAAATGAACAAATTAATGAACACATTAATTATTGAGATATAGAGTTGTCTTTTGCAGAGTCCAAAAATTTGGCTGATAGACATGTAAAAGTCTGAAACTTTTTATTAGAAGTATTACATGATTCATACCAACAGAGCCTTAAAAGTCACACAAGCCAAACAAATCGTGAGTATTTGTACCATTTGTACACTGTCCCTTGTATGTAAATGAGAGAAAACATAAATGGTGTGCATGTATTTTAGGTTTTACATCAAATAGAAATGCTGGGTCTTTGTGCACAATCATTTGATATTCATTTGAAGAATTTAAATTTTGACTCGAAAGGTAAGGCTTTATGGATGAGTTTTAAGTTTGTTGTAGAAAGAGTTTGGGTTTTAATATGGTAGAAGTAGCTTATAACATTTCCTTCCTTCCTTTTTTTTTTTTTTTTTTTTTTTTTGACAGAGTCTCAGTCTGTTGCCCTTGTTAGAGTGCCACGGCATTATCATAGCTCACAGCAACCTCAACCTTTTTCGCTCAGATGATGCTCTTGCCTCAGCCTCCTGACACCATAATAACCAGGTAATTTTTCTATTTTTAACAGCAATGAGCATCTCACTCTTGATCAGGCTGATCTCCAACTGCTGAACTCAAGGGATCCTCCCACCATGACCTCAGAGAGGGCTCAGGGTTACAGGAGTGAGCCACTATGTGCAGCCCTGATAATGATTTTTGGTTGAAAACATCAAATGGAGAGGAGAAAAAGAATGAAATTGCCATTTTACAAAAATAATATAAACCTGGAAATTAATTAACATACCAACTGGCTGCTGAAGTTAGGAAAGCAGCCCTTGGGTGAATCTTGAAACTTCAGATCTCTTTTAGAACTAGTAAAACACAAGGAATGCTTTAGCCAATACAAAAACAAATGACTCCTTTCTTGGGACCAGATCTCTGTTATTTAGACCCTTCAGAGTGCCAGAGAAGGCACTTAAAGACAGACTCGCACATACAGCAAAAGAAGACAAATGCCAGGGGAGAACCACACACGAGATACCCTTGCACAAGGGCAAAAGAAAGTGGTAGCTACATCTCTTATTTAGCATTTGAATAGAATAATAAAAATATAACCTGTAGAGGGCCAGGGTTTCTATTAGATTGATGATGCAGCAATAAAAATAAAGTTAGGTTGCATAGAATTATATAATTTCTGTATAAAAGGGAAATTAATGGATAGTGTTGAGATTCTTAGAGACTTGAATGGATGCCACCACTGGTCTAAAATTATGACAGAAGCCAAGTATGTTCTTCCTTCTCCGAAGTCATTGATTACCAAGCTTCCAGCACAGCTTTCTGAGGAGCTTAGGTTGTCTGGAGAAACAGCTCCTTTGCACGTAGTGTTATTTGCTAAGTCTGCAACAAAACTAAGGAAGCAGAGTTTAGTTTGCATAGTATAATATTCTCTTTCATGTTTATTTCTGCTTCTATTTTGTGATCTTTTTAACAAGAATATTCCATACATAAAACATTGTACATACCTCTTTTATAATGCCAGATGTCACTAGTTGTTTTCACGTGCACAAATTTAGACCCCTCTTCTTTTTATACAGTCTGCATACTATGCCATTATACAGAGATTCAATAAATTATTTATTAAAGCTAATAAAATATCTATGCGACATTTAGAAAAATTCAAATTGTTCATTAGTATAAAGCTCCTTTACTGAATTTTTTTTTGATATATGGTAGTGAATGATCTGATTGCTATTAGGATGTACTACAAGAAACAGTATTTCTGGGTATAATGGCATAAATTTAAATTATTTATTTTTATTGTGAGATTCATTTTGTAAGTAAGATGCATAATTTTCTAGTTAACAACTTAGTAGAGTGCTTTTATCTTTAGGCCATTGACATATTTTAAAATTTTTCTAATATTACAATGAAACAAAGCTTTTTTTGCATTTGTTATTATTAAGAATAAAAAACATATTTTACAAATTTATTTTACCAGGACTTTCTTTTTCTTTGTCTTTCTTTCTTTCTTTTTTTTTTTTTTTTTTTTACTTTTACCAGTTTCCCATGTCCTCTGAGCTTTTCTAGTTTTATTAATTTCCAAAAAAAAAATCCTAATTTTTTTTTGCTCCCACAAAAATTACAAAAGTAGTTAGCAAAATGATTTTACAATAATAATTGAGCCTGCATTTGTCAGTTGATTTAAAATTCACTATAATTTATTCCTTTACAGTTTGAAATACTTTTTATTATTCAAGGGTTACTTCATAGAACATAATTTTTGGTAGAGAGGTAAGCCTCCAAGTTATCTATGTTTATCATCATTTAAAAATAGATATTTATTTTCAACCACTAAGCAGCCCAACATTTCTTAAGCTTTTAAAAATTACAGCTTCACCATGAAGTTCTACTGAATTGCACAGATTTGCTTCTAGATTATATTCTGTTCTATATATCCATACCAAATTGTTTTTAATTCTGGCAGGGCATGTCAACTTTCATTTTCAAACTTCGTTTGACAATTAGCTACATTTACTCTTACAGATAAATTGGAAAACATATTTAATTGTTTGCGTCTGTTTATATTATTCAGTTATTTCTAATCATTCTATTGATTATCTTTGAAAGCATTCTTTTTATAATCACATAAAAAGCAAGGTGAAAGGTGTATAAAGGCAGAAGTAGGGGAATAAGAGGTACCAGGGAATATTAATAGAAGAGTCAGCCACTTGCAGCTGTGCTGGCTGCCAGTGTGTGCAGTTCTGCTTTGTGTTATATAATAATTATTTTAAGATGTTTCACTGCAAATAAAGCTTAGTAGGTACATGACTAAGTTAAATTTCAGTTAGAACAGCTAGATTTAGCAAGTAAAAACAAAGATTTCAAGGCAGATTCGAACTTCAAATAAACACCTTTTCTTAGTATAAATATGTCCCAAATATTGATTAGAAATTCAAATTTAACTAGAGACTCTATGTAAACCAGCAACACGAATCCTACCTAGACCTTAAAGAACTGTCCTTAATTTTAAGTCATGAGTTTATCTGCCATAATTTTTTGTATGTATCCCCAAACAATATTTCTTTAAAATTTTTGACATCCCGAACAGTGAATTTCCTGTACAATATGAAATTGATAAATGCTAATGTATTTCCCACACTAATAAGTTGAGCCCCTGCGGTTTTCAATGTGTTCGCTGCTCCTTATGGGAAGCCTATTTAGATATCTTGGAAGTTGAATCTGATGAAAACGTACTTGTATTTATTCAAACACATCAAGAGTATGTGTCCCAGTTTATAAATGTACACCGTATTATGGACAAGTGGAAAAAAGAAAATTAATACCTTAGCCGGGAAGAATACGTGGCTTTTAATAATAGTATGGGAAGTAACTTTATTTATTTTTACTTTTTTACTTTATTTTTTTTTTTTTCATTTTTTTGGCCAGGGCTGGGTTTGAACCCACCACCTCTGGTATACAGGGCTGGCACTCTACTCCTTGAGCCACAAGCGCCACCTGGAAGTATCTTAACTATAAGGAACAAATTAGATGCATGACAGAAAGCCAAGAGTGGAAAATCTAGTTAAAGAAGAGGAAAGCTTTACTTTTCTAGCCTTTAAGCAAGTATTTCAGCATAAGGTTATAACAGTAGCTTAGAACTAGAAGAAAAAAAGTAACAGGAGCTAATGAAAAAGTTTAAAAAGAGTGATATGTCCATAGTCAAACAAAGAGATCTACCTTCTCAAAGGAAGAAGGAAGGGGGCTGAAATAATAAATGTCCTGAAAATCACCAGCAGTGACATACAGTTGAAGTTGAACTTCTGAAATATAAATCTGAGCTTCGAGATGAAAGTATGCCTATAAAATGAAATATCTCGTGTGGGGGTGTATTTAATCAAACCAATATTTCTAGGAAAACTGGATATTATAACGTAGGGGACCAAAATTTTAGTTTTGTACTTGCATGTGTCTCTGTGTGTATTAGCTTTGATGTGTTTTATCAAACCTCAATATTTAGGGCGGCTCCTGTGGCTCAGCGAGTAGGGCGCCGGCCCCATATACCGAAGGTGGCAGGTTCAAGCCCAGCCTCAGCCAAACTGCAAAACAAAAAATTAGCCAGGCGCTGTTGTGGGCGCCTGTAGTCCCAGCTACTAGGGAGGCTGAGGCAAGAGAATCACCTAAGCCCAGGAGTTAGAGGTTGCTGTGAGCAGTGTGACACCATGGCACTCTACCAAGGGCGATAAAGTGAGACTCTGTCTCTACAAAAAAAAAGTTAATATTTAGAAAGACATATAAGTAAAAATTATCAAAAGTATTCTTTCATTCTCAGCATCCTCACCAAAAAGACATCTTTACACCTTTCTTCATATCTCTGTCTTCTACTATATTATTTTTTTTCCAGTCGAAATCTGTTTTGAAACCACCTTTAAATAACCTCTGAATTAGACCAAATCATCTTTTCTCAATAAAGAACATAGTTTCATGCTTTTCTTCTTATTTTTCCATCAAAAACACATCTTATTTTTTGTATGCTTTGAGTATGTTATATGTAATAATTGGTATTTTAATTCTTACTAACCCTAATTTATAGCGAAAGCCTAGCAAATAAGAAAATTTGAACTATCTGACCTATGGCAGTTTTTTATAGATGAGAAATATTTTCCAAATAATTTTATGCACATTCCTAGTTAAATATAAATGGAATAAATAAGTGAAATTTTTATACTAAATGAAGTTTTCATGTTATTTAAAATCTTAACTTTCTGCTATGTTAAATTTGTGATAGTTACTCACTAAATGTTTGGGTCATTCATTTCCAAATCAATTTTTTAAAAATCAACAAATTATCTAACATAAATATAAATTTGTTTTGACTTCTCAGATTTTACAGAAAGTTTAAATATATTTGGGTCTAGTTTTTTTATTTTTAAAAATTATACTGAGATTAGTTATAAAAGCTTGGAAATTAGATAAAACTAGTTATCGTTTCATGTTACTTCTCTGTTAATCATTTTATAGCCTGTGAATACCAGGTGTTTACCTAAGAAAGAACCTGATGTTAAGTATAAGCATATTTGCTGATAGCTCAGAAGATACACATGTTTTTATTAAACTAACAATATTAAATTCGTCTTGCTTGCAAAATAATTATTCAAGTATCATTGTGTTTAGGCTGGGTTCATAGTTTTATGACCTTAAAAAATCTAGCAGAAACTAATATAATTCTTTCTTACCAGTAAACACAGGTAAAAAGTATGCTGATAATTTTAGAAACATTTCTACTTTTAACAATAACTTAAAACCAGCTTATTTCTTGAAGATTTACTTAAGTCATGTGAACTAGAAGTTATTTGCATTAAATATTATATATGTTATTAGTTTTTTATTTATCTAAGACAAACTGAACAGAATTCCCTAAAAGATTTCTAGCTGACTACTCCAGATTTTACCAGTGTAGACAGAACGTACACATAATATATGTGCATTTGCAGGCCTGAACACATGTATACACACGATGCTCTTTGATTTTTTGTTTTAGCATTTAAGCATGAGACAGTAACACATAGTATTGCAAATTCAGAAGTTTCTAAGAGACGTTTGGTTCCAAATCGTATTTCTGACAATTTGAAACCTGTTCAATTGGATAAATTTCATTTGCCCTATTAGTTAATCTTATTAAAACTGTGAACCAAAATTTTGGGCAAAGCTGATGCCACTGCTGTTTGATTTTAAAAGCCACTTTATATCCTTTTGCAGCTCTAAATGAGCTTAGACTTACACATTCAAATGTTTACATTTAGTTAGGACTGGAGAAATTGTATAGAAAAATACAAAATCTCTCTATCTTTATTTTGCTGGTGTAGTTTGCTTGAATAGTTAATTTAGATAAGGAAGCATTTTAGCAGGGTTTTTTCCCAGCTTTTTTTATGACCTCTATGACAGACAAAGTGATTTTTATTCTGCAAAAAGATACTTATATTATTTCTGTGCCCAGATTTTTGACCGCTTTGATCTGAGGGCCTAACTTTATAAAAACGTACCTTCCTCTTTATTTTTAGACTTAATTCCTTCAATTTACTGCTCATCACTCTAAGCAACTGTTAGCTAGATTGAATAAACCTGAATTTATATTTCTAAAAGGTGTCTAGGTTGTTGGTTGTCATGGTGCTGTTGTAATTTGTAAAGCCATTAATTTAAGAGACTTTAAAACTTTTTCTCTTTTTGTTTCTTGTCTGTAATGGCATAAATAGTGACTTCTACACTCAATGTCAGCAGAAAAGTTAGCAGATTCACAGTAGGGCAGAAAAAATTAGACAATTTAGTAGGCTTTGTACGTTAATGGTATAGTTTGGTTCTCTTCATTTGGGAGAGAAATAAAACACAGTGGGGCAGTTCGAAGGATCCCTGTAACGGCCCCTGATTTGAAAACAGCTACTAGGAAAAGCCATGTAGCTGACTGAGATCTCAGAAATGTTGGAATAACTTAATTTGGGGGAATTCCATTTTCTTGCTAATCTCAGAAAAGCAAAGACAACTTGATAAATTCTACCAGGAATTATCACAAGTGTCCAACCATGTTTCAGATGATGGAGAATATCCTGCTGGCTTTTTAGCAGCCATATTATGCCCACTGTTTAGAGTGTTTCTTTTTGTTCTTGAAAGCGTTTCAGAAGACAGAGAAAAGAGCCAAATTCTTTACAGGCATGCCCAGCCAAACCGGAATGCAAGTGCTCACAAATATTTTAGCTCAAGGGTGGAGATCAAGCAAAATATTAAATCAGGTGCGCAGAGCAAAAGTGAATTTACTAGAAAAGACACACCTCACAGACAGAGTGTAAAGTATCTACAAACCAGAAAAAGAAAATCAGGAGGACAATTGTCTTTATTCCAGACTTGACTTGCCAAAAAAGAAAAAAATCTTGTGTCGCCTCAGGAGGGATGTAGGGTTCTTTATTAAGGTGGCCTTATAACAACAACAAGAAGAAAATCCAAATAAATTTAAACACACTCATCAAAGGGTGGGAGTTTTAGAATCCCTGAGAGATTCATTGGAATGAAAATAGTAACTCACAGAGGCCACGTGGATTGCTTGAGCTAGGGGGTTCCCAGACCAGCCTGAGCAGGAGTCAAACTCCACCACTACTAAAAATATAAAGTTGGACATAGTGGTGCTGCCTGTAGTCCAGCTGCTCGGGAGACTGAGGCAAGAGGGTTGTTCAAGCCCAGGAGTTTGAGGCTGATGCCACAACTCTCTACACAGGGCTACACAGTGAGACTCTGTCTCAATGAATGAATGAATGAATAATTAAATAATTTTTTAATTATAGTGACTCACAGAAAAGGAGAGCACAAAATACACCTACTGTGCTCAATTCTAGGTGCTGCTGATTCTTTGGAGGTGAGTTCAGTGGCTCCCATTTCTGGGTACCATTATGTCAACCTAAATATTAAACAGGGAGGTTCTATAAGAGAAAATTATAAAATTACCCTTATTCAGGAAGGGACTTTACAATGGGAGTGCATATGTCATCGTGAACCATGAGTATATTTAGGGAGTTAAAGAAAGACAAAGGTTTTCCAAAAAATATGGAGGATTACATAAGTTATTACCCTTGACGACAGGGAGTAATAAAAAGAGTGACATCTGTCTAAGGTTGGATGGGCAGGTGCTGGACAGATGTCCATGCAGAAGAATGTTGTTGTTGTTGTTTGAGAAAGGTTGCTGTCTTAGTACACTGGCATTGCTGTAAAGGAATACCTGAAGGTGAGTAGTTTATAAAGAAAAGAGGTTTCTTTGGCTCACTGTTGTGCAGACTATGTAAGTAGCATGGTGTGAGCATCCACTTCAGGCAGTTTTCATACATGGTGGAAGGTGATGGGAAGCAGGTGTCACAGGGCAAGAGGCAGGAGAGATGGAGGGAGGGGCCAGGCTCTTTTTAGCAACTAGTTCTCCTGGGAACTAACAAAGGAGAAGTCACTCATTACTTTAAGGACAGGACTAAGTCTTTAAGGAGAGATCCACCTTCATGACCCAAATACCTCCTACGTGGCCCCAACTTTAAAACTGGGAATAAAATTTCCATATGAGATTTGGAAGGTCAGAAATCCAATTTATAGCAGGCTATGGCTTTTGTAGAGTCTTTTGTGATACTTCATACCCAATAGTATTGACAGTACATACCCAATTATCTTGAGTATAACAAATATAGATCAATCAAAATTGTGAAGAATACTGGGGAATTTAGTACTTTTTAGTGAAAGGAGTTAAGACATGGATGAAGATCTTGACACAGCTATGTCAAAGTAAATTACAGATGATTCTCAGCTTACAATGGTTCCACTTTCAATTTTTTTTTAACTTTACTATGGTGCAAAAGTTATCTGCATTTAGGAGAAGCTATAATTTGAGTACCTATACAACCATATAGATTTTCAATTTCAGTACAGTATTTAATAAAGTATATTACCTATTCAATACTTTATTATAAAATAGATACTATGTTAGATAATTTTGCCCAATGAAAAGCTAATGCAAATGTGCTGAACATGTTTATTAAGGTAGGTTAGGCTGAGCTGTGATGTTCACAAATTAATTATATTAAATACATTTTCAACCACAACATTTTCCATTTACATGAGATTATTGGGAGAAAAAAACTATATTGTACGTCTAGGAGCCTCTGACTTTGTTATGAGAGCCTCTCTACTCTAACAAGTAGTATATTTATATATAGAGAAAATGAAGCCTTTGTTGTTACTTTTCATGGTTAGAGTAAGAAGTGAGTCTACCATCCCTGAACAAACAGATTAATTGTACAATTGCATCAAAAAAGGAGAGGAAATAATTGTGATAATCTCCATCTAAATCAAACCAGCTGCAAACAGTACCTTCTTTATCTTGGTAAACTTTAATTTCTAAGCAAAGATCACCAAAAACTGTTCCTTTCTAAAACTTTACATGAGCAGTTATAGAAAATATTGGTAGCAGCACTTGGTGAGGAGAATGAGAACTAAATAAGTATATAAATTATTGTTTAACGTTGACAGATAAGAGTAATAAAAAATTTAACTAACTAACTTTTCTAAATTGTTTTTGGTTTTGGGCTGACCCTAGTATGTTATTTTCAAAAGGTAATGATGAGGGAGGTAAATTGCATTTCAGCTTTTTATATTTATTATTCATAACAAGCTAGTGTTATATTAAGTCTCACTGTTTCTTTACATCTTAGAAAAGATAAAACATAAGCCTAATGTTGCTAAGTTTTAAATTCCAGTTAAGATATTCACCACATTTCTATACAAGCATTTTTTTAAATTATTATTTACGTGTTCTATTTCCATCTTCTTTCATTCACATGTACCTTTCTGTCTATTTTTGCTTCTTAGAACCTCTTATGCAAAAATTGCTTACTAAGTGCCCTTGTGGATTATCATCATAAGTTGTACTGAAAAAGCCTACTTAAAAATTTTTAAAGAAAGGTGAATTTACCCTTTGAGAACATAGACTTCAACTGAAAGGTGAGATAACAATATGTATGTACCAGTGATATATGATAGAGAAAAAGTTAACTTAAAAATACATCAACACCAAATGCTTCTGAAAATGCCAAATGCGGGAAATGGTGGAATGAGCCACAGGTATCCCCCCAAGCTGAAGTGATTGCAAGACAGACTACAGTGGGTATTTGTGTATTCTAATATTTTGTTAAAGAAACATTTTGGCGAGAAATAAACTGAACTTGGCTCGGCGCCTGTGGCTCAACGGGCTAAGGCGCCAGTCACGTACATCTGAGCTGGCGGGTTCGACTCCAGCCCGGGCCCGCCAAACAACAATGACGGCTGCAACCAAAAAATGGCTGGGGTGGCGCCTGTGGCTCAAAGGAGTAGGGCACCGGCCCCATGCACCGGAGGTGGCTGGTTCAAACTTGGCCCCAGTCAAAAACTGCAAAAAACAAATAAACAAACAAACAAAAACAAACCATAAAAAAAAAATGGCTGGGCGTTGTGGCAGGCGCCTGTAGTCCCAGCTACTTGGGAGGTGGAGGCAGGAGACTCACTTGAGCCCCGGAATTGGAGATTGCTGTGAGCTGTGATGCCACAACACTCTATCCAGGGCGACAGTCTGAGGCTCTTTCTCAAAAAAATAAATAAATGAATAAACTGAACTTGACAGTCCTAAATGTAATGTGGTAATTCAGGTGAAAGACAAACTTAACAACAGGGCAGTCTGATGATAGAAAGTAGGTTCAGATTATAAAGGATATGGACAGTGGCATTTACATTGGTGCTATGTCCAAATGTGTCCCACAAATTCGTGTGTTGAAATTGAATTGTCAGTGTGGTAGTCTTAAGAGATGAGGCTTTTAAGAGATGATCGAGTCATGAAGGCAGAGCCCTTATAATGAGATTGGTGACCTTATAAAAGAGGAGACGGAACTAGCCAGGGAAAGCCCTTTTATCTTCTATTCCTTCCACCATAGGAGGACCCATGAATCAAGACAACATCTGGGAAACAGATCTGATTCTCATCAGAAAAGCAGCCTGCCTGCACCTTGATCTTAAACTTGTCAGACTCCAGAACTATAAGGAAAAAAAAAATCTAGTATTTATAAATTACAGAGTCTTGGGTATTTTTTTATAGCAGCACAAATGTCAACTAGAACAGCATTAGCCTTAGACTTATTCTATAAACAGACACGTTGTTACATTCAGTTAAAGTTCCCTGGTTTCAAAGCCTGCTTTTCTTTTCTCTCCTTTCCATTCAGGTGATTTTCAATCTATTTTTGCACTAAAAATTCTAAAAGTCACATTTCCACTTTGACAACCCTTCGATATTCCCTCCTCACATATATATCTAGGTTCTTTTTAATACATTTGTTTTTATATGCACAGATTTCTTTCACGATGGCTGATTCTGAAGTCTTCACCGCTTTTGCTTCTTCTAACTAAAAAACCTCCATTTGCCAAGTGACTTAAACCAATGTATTGGCCACCAATTCCCTTACTCATTCATTTCATCACTATGTTCTGCTCATTTTTGTTTCGGTATTTTTCTGGAATCAACTTCCTTTCTTTGTGGCTACTTACACTATACGGGTTCTAATCCTTATAATTGTACAAATATCTACCAAGCTGGTTTACTCACTTCTACTTATATGAAGTTCAAATGGATTTTTAATAGCCATTTCTTTATCAAGTAAAAATATGATTGTGCTAGTTTCCTACGTAAGATGTTCTTAGTGTTTTTTCATTGTCTTTAGGTAAATTCCAGACTCTGAAACAAGGTCTCAAAATCATATCTGATGAGACTCCTGCCAACCCCTCTGTGGTCAGCCACTATTTGTTTCTTAATTGCACAAACTCTCCAAGCAATTTCTCACCTCAGAACTTTGGCATATGCCATTTATCTGCCTTGAAGATTAATTGTATTGCCTGTCTTTCTACATCTAATTTTATACTACAGGTCCGAAATAAAAGGTCATTCACCCCAAGGTTACATTGGTGCAAATCAAATTGTCTTCCCTGTGACTCTTTTCAACATGATCTGCACTCTTATAATAGCAATTTGATGTTAATCATCTTGATGTATGTTTATTCTTAGCAAGATTCTAAGTTTCGAGAAGGCAGGTAATTTTTTTCTCTTTCATTCATCAGTGCATGCCTGAATCCTAGAAAGAAAAGTTTGGCAAGTAGAAGTTACTATATCAATTATATGAAGCAATCAAATTTGTTAAAATGAAAAATCAAAACATTTAAAACTTACTTAAAGTGAAGATAATTTAGTCATTAAAAAAATTCTGGTGAATTAAAAAAAAAAAAACTTATCCTATTAGCCATAAAATCTGTTGAAAGTTGAAGAAAAAAAATAATTTGGAAAAATAATGCCTTACTTTCTCTGCTATAAGCATTCTAGATATAATATGTTTGGAAGAACCATCTAAGGATGTTGATCACTCCAACTGAATATTTCCTGTATTACTTGAGTCATATGTCTGAATATAGGAGAGACAGTGTATGGGGTATATGTAACAGACAGTAGCAGATAAATGTAGTATGTGAAGGGGATACAGATATGGGGAAAAATTAATTGAAATAACTCAAGTGCACATTTATTAATGCATACATTTCTCTGAGGAGTCCAGGGTTCTCTCATAAATTTGAATTGCAGATCTATGAAGCCCTGGCCAATTTTTGCCTATGTGCACTGCTGTGTAACTGAACGTGTGCTGGTAACAGGTACACCTGCTCGAGTGACTGTGTGACCTTCTCCACGGGTCATCTTCTGCCACAACTGACACGTGCATAATTCCACCAGAAGCGAGTGGCAGTTCTGTGTGATTAAGGATGGCAGAATCAGGCCCACACGTACATTTCCATGCAAATGCATTTGAGAAAACAGCGTATGATACGTTATATAAACATACTTAGAATGAAGAAACACACTCAGCTAGATTTTCAAACATCTGCTCAAGCTCATGGCGGTACTCAAAATTTGCATACCTAAACAGGGTTTAATTTTACCCTCTATATTATTAGCTCACAGTAGCCCTTAAACTCTAAAGTATATAACTAACTTTCATGATACAGATGATGGTAATTATCATCCGTAAAATCCAACTTCACTCCCTTTAACTTCTGACCTCCTTTTGTGCTTTCTGTAGAAGAGAAGGGTGCACAGTGGGGACTATGATGGGGAGAAAACCTCTATGCATATTCCAACGCAATTCATGTGTTATCAAGAAAAGAATTGAGACGAGTTATTTGCATAACTCTGCTTTCAGCCATATACAAATGCAGAAATTCTAACCACAAGATGCATATTATACCCACTGACTGGCATAAACCTGCCATTGCTGAGAGTTTATGTACCCTAGAGTTCAACAGCCATGTAGTACCAGTTTTTTTGTTTTGTTTTATTTTCTGTTTTTATTTAGCATGCCCTACAGTTGTCCTATAAGTTCCTGCCAGAAGTTACGCAAATATATAAAATATGATCTAAGTAACAACACAGGTTTAATTTGAAAGCGAACTTTCAGAATAATAAATCTAGCTTTCCTTTAAAGCAGAATCATTATCCTGAGCTCTATAAAGAAATATTTTTTCGTATGTATATGTTATATTTTGGAAACAGGACAAAGACACGTTTGTTTTCTTGGATATGATGTTTTAGGAGATATTATTTGCATAAAAGTTATTAAGACTAGTTAAAAAACAAATACTACTGCTTACCACTCCTTTTTTATACCTGTGCTTAGAGAAAATTGTATTTCTGAATTGTGAATCTTGAAAATATTAATGTTTCTTCTAAAATCCAATTTTATCCATTAAAGAGTAAATGGATGAAATACGTATTGGAACTAATTATGAAAACAATAGTTGTTATTGTTCATTTATGGTTAAGTCAAGTGCATTCATTCACTTATTCATTCATTCAACACATGATTTGACTCTAACATTCTACTAATCCCTGAGGATACAGTGCCTAAGTAATTAAAGTGTCAAAAAACTTACACCCTGAAAGAAATACAACAAAAAGCAGTTAACATACAGTGTGTGCTTTCGACTGTCACAGAGTATACTAATCAAAAATTGAAATTTACCACCAATATTTTATAAGTATTCATCAATTAAAGATGGCTGAACATTTTTTTTTCTCCTTTCATTGTGAGGTATATAGCAGAATCTAATTTCTGCTCCTTGAATTTTGGCAAACTCTAATGAGTGTTTTAATTGATCTAAAAGCACAGAAGCAATACTCTGCCAATTTGGGGGTCCAGATTTTAAAAAAATACAGAAATCATGCACTCCTATTTCATGGTACACTGGCTCTAATGGAAGCTACTTTGTAAGACATCTTTATTTTTCTTTTTAATTTCAGATTAATATGATGGTAAAATGATTAGGTTACATTGTTTGTGTTTCTAAGGTAAAGTTCAAGTTGGAGTTGAGCCGTTCATAACCCGAGGGGTGTGCTATATACCCTTATATTGTGCTCATTAGGTGAGAGTTTACCCCCCCTTTCTCCCCACCTTTCTCTCTCTGTCCCCCTGAATTTACATCTTATTACCATGAGAACACCAGGATGGAAAACCATTGTCAGATTCTGTTGAGCTCCAGTTAAGCCCAGTCCTAGGTAACAGATGTGTGAACAAAATCCCCCAGGCACTTCCAAACCAGCCCTTATACTGGACTAATACCATGCAGTGACCTTGCTCAGTCCCCACATGAAACCAAATTGTTGCCTAATCTGAATTTCTGACAAATAGATCTTCGAATGTAATGAAATGACCGAGGTTTCAGGGCTTTATGTGTTGAAATTATTTGTGACTCAATAGATAATTAATAAAACCAATTTACCTGGAGTGTTGGTCCTATTTTACCTGAAATTTATATATGGACTAATGGCTTTGGGCCTAGATGGCAAACAGAGGCTAAAAGGGCCAAGAAGCACCTGCTGCTTCAGCAAGTTCTTGGCGAGACGTGAACAGACAGTGAGAAAATTGTTCCTAGAGAAATGGGCAAGAAATCGGTGATACAGTTGTCTGTAGTCACATATAAAATAGAAAACACCTATGACCTGGTTAGATTTTGCTAAGATTTTCATGCAGAATGTTGAAATTGCTAAATACAGTCACGTGCCCTGTAATATCATTTTGGTCAAAAAACTGGCCGCATATGGCATGGTCCCATAAGACTATGATGGAGCTGAGAAATTCCTACCCCCATAGCTATTTTAACAGCATAGAGCAATGCATTACTCACTCTGTCCTTTGTAGGTATTACATTACGTATCAGATGTGTGGGGTAGGAGACACACATTACATGCCTCTGTCTTTGAGGCTCTGAATCAAGAGAAACTGTTATCCAGGAACTGAACCTAAGAAAACACACAAAGGGGAGTTCGCACACCTGAACATGTTGTAGACAAAACTATCCCAAAGTCAGTGCCGATAGTGTATTGGACTCGGTACTTAGGAGAAAGTGTATACATTATGCATTGTGAGTTTTAAAAGTTTAAAAGCTAAAAGCTTCAAAATTAAAATGAATTTTTGATCGATCGTGATAGGTTGATCAAGTTGAAGAGTATAAAACTAAACGTGGAAGGGCTTCTCTGTGCCTATGACAACCCTGTGATACGTCTGTCCCTAAACCATCACTATGGTGCTCTGACTCCTGTGTCTTTGCAAGTTTCGAAATAGAGAAGTGTGAGTCTCCCAACTTTGGTTCTTCTTTTTTGAAATGGCTTTGTTTATTCAAACCCCTTTGCCATTTTACAAGAAGCTGAGGATTGATTGGCTTTCCCACTTGTTGCAAAAAAAGGCCATACAAATTTTGATAGCAACTGCATTGCATATGTAGATGACTTTAGGTAGTTTTAAAATGGTAAAATATTTGTGTTTCTGTATTTGGCTTATTTTGTTAACATATTATCTTCCAGTTTCATCCATAGTGTGCAAATGATAAGATACAGGTACTTCGAGGGGTCCACAGACTGGAGACTCAAAGGCATCTCCCCAGAGTTGAACCGTCGATCTTAGAAATTGGCCAACAAAAAATGAAGATAGGAATTTTCCAGTAAGAAAGGTGACAGTGAGCAAAGACTTAGAGGTGAAGGATATTATAATATGGTCTGGAAATCCTAAAGCACTCTGGGTATTGAGAATACAAAAGGAAATAAGTACTATGTGGTGGAGGCTACGTCTTGGAAATAACAGTTTTTAGTATAAAGAATAATAATTTTAAATTGTAGACTATGTAATTACAAATTTTATTTATTTATTTATTTTTAATTTTCAATACCTTTATTAGGAAATCTCGAAAGTTGCTTATAGGTCCATACAGTTCCACGAAGTTCAAGGGAACAAGAACGTAGGGAGCGTGTCCTTGAGCACTACAAGAACGCCTCCCCGGGGGAACCCTACAGTGTCCTGTCACTACAAGAACGCCTCCCCGGGGGAACCCTACAGTGTCCTGTCACGACACTGCTCTGTCCCAATTTCCTCTAGACCGTTGCACAGTACATTAAGTTAATCAGGATGTTATAAATACTAAGGTATTTGTTAATAATTATCATTCCCTGAAAAAGCAGAGCTCGTTACAGGAAGCACAGCGTTTGAGTCCCATTGACTGCTGTTTGTGTGACATTTTCACAAAGTCTACTTTGAGAACTGGCAAACGTCGCAAGTTACATGTCATCGTGTTACATGTGCGAGGACCCGTACACGTTATTATTATTTTTAAGTGGAACACTAGACAGAAAAGGAGCAATCACTCAACTTGGAAACAAAACACAGACTCAGTGGAACTGTGAAGGCGTTCCAGAGAATTGCGGTCAGCAGCGGTCAGCAGCGTGGGCGTGCAGAGGGGCGCATCAGGGCGGAGCGCTGACAGGGGTGTGCCGGGGGCAGCTCGCAGACCTTGTGTTGGACTGTCTGTCAGAGGGGAATCACACTTCCGAATCAGTCAGGGCAGGTGCGTCTCCAGTGCCGCTGGGGAAGCAGCAGCGATGCGGCGTGCCTTGGTTACGGCTGGTGCTGGCTTGTCTAAGAGGAGATTTCTGGGCGGACTGTCCAGCTACGTGAGACAGAGCTGTGGCAGAGGAAGGCGTCCTGTCCACCCACATGAGACCGCGAGTCCGGGTGGCTTTGAGTTGGCGCTCCAGGACAGAGAAGGGGCTTCCCCGCGGGCCGGGCTCTCCCTCCTGGTGATGGTGGAACTTGGCACATGGTCTCGAACGTCCCACGTCGGTGAAAGGCCTGCGGATCTGGGCGGGCTGCTGTTCTCCACTCCTGGCTGGGGCCACACCTTCTGTGCCGTGTGTGCCCGTGTAAACAATTCTGTCCCCAGCAGGCTCTTTAGACTTCGTTCCAACTGGACAAGCAGGCCAGCAACGGAACAAGTGTGTGCACCTGCAGCGTGGCGGCTTAGTCCTCACCTCCGCCGTTCAGGAGGAGCCGGTCAGCAGCAAAATGCGGTGCTGGGCGAGTCGCTGCCCGTCCATCCCGTAGAAGAGTGGACGGTCACTGGGCTGGACGCGCAGCGCGACAGGTCCCCACGTCCAGGTTAGTGGACAGCGCGGGCTGAGCCCGGGGATGGAGCCGGGGCCCGAGAAGAAGCGCTCAGGGGAGGCAATCTCCCATTTTAACTTGAAAAGAACAAGGTGATCCAGACACTTTTTAACGTGGGAAATGACCTGAATAAATTCACATTCCTGATACATCCCTTTACAAGGAGTTAGAAGGGACGGGGGACATCAGAAAGAAAGATAAGGGGCCAGGTCGGATCAGGGAGAATCTGCTTCAGGGAATGTTCCCTTAGGGAAATAAATGATGGATTCTGGAACACATTTCGGACAGGTCACCGGCCCTTCGTGGTTGACTGGACCCAGCAGTTAAAGGAGAGTTAGGGACCAAAAAGACCTAAGGAATCCTTTGGATAAGGGGACTGAGTAAGCCTTTACTTTTGGGGGGGCAGAGCATAATATAAGGGAAAAACACAACGCTGTATGATGCCATTAATTTATTGTGGGAATCTCCAAAATGTATGCATCAATAAGAAATAGAGCAGGTATCATTCTAGAGCACTTGACTGACTACGAAATAAGGGAGCATAGACCAATTCTTAGGTATTTTAAAAGGTGTTTTGTTACCTTTCAATTCTCTTTGAGAAAAGCTGTCTAAAGTGAGCTGGAAAAGAGAGAGCATTTTTCAGTACAGACATATGGCTCTTCCACTCTGCACCTACTTGGGTTATTCCAGTTCTGATTGATCTTACCCACAGACGAGACAGAAAATCCTTCCTAATGCATTTCAGAACAGAGACTGCTTGGATTAATCAAGTTGTCAACCACCCAGAACCCACTAGATGTGGAAGATACCCACTAGAAAAATATAACACACATCTCTTTTCTTCCTTTTCCACATTAGATGCTAGAGAGGCGTAATAACTATGGGATGGCAGCTGTAGTGAGTTTTTTCAGAACGATGCCTGCATAATACCTTAATAAATACAACGGAGATAAAACCTTTACTCAAGCAGTAAGGAAATTTTTATATACCTTTTTAAGTGTTTAATTATAGAGACTTAACTATTTAACAGTTTTACTATGCCATCACGGGGATCAGCTGGCAGGTAAATGGAAAACAAACGTGGGAATAGAATGTGCTAAAAAAGGGAGGAAGGAACTAGAACTTTAAAGTCTGTATTGACATCATCAATTATAATTGTGAGACCCCGATTTAATCACGTCTAGTCAAAGATCCTTGATATGTTATTTTTAAAAACAGGTTTATAATAAAAAGCGGTGAAAATAATCTCTGTTGATGACCAGAGAAAATCGAACTAAGGCTGTTCAATACCAAGCCCAGATATTCTCAATAGAACATAAACTAGGGTCAGAACAGAAGAGAAACAGACTACACTGGTTCCATAAAAATGACAAAACCTGGCCTTCTTCTCACTAACGAAGTCAGCTCTAGTTTAATTCTCCTGCTGTGTGAGTAGATACTGGGAAGCTTAATAATAAACTGCTCCTGCTTCTTGACATTGTCCGGTTGAGAACTGGCCCCTGCTGCCCTGATCCCATCTTGAAATGGCCTCACACAAACACAAGAGACTCCTCCACGCTCTTCTCCCTGTGACAATGTTAAGGTCACTGTTAGGGGCACCTTATTCCATAGTGTAGCAAGCTGAATAAACTTAGCTTTATTTGACTACAGAAAGCAACAGATAAAAACATTTTGTATTACTGGATTAGGTATTATAGAAAGACAGTGTCCCCTGGGGCTGCCAGGAAACCCTTCAACTGTTATCATTATATAGGACTGGCATCAATAAAAATGTTGGCAATATAAAAGCAGGAGTTATAAGTACATTCAAATTTCAGGACATATATATAGTCAAAGGCTCAAAGATGGGGGAAAAAACAATGGTTTCAAGTTTAGCTAGTTTGAATCATTTTACTCGTTCTGGGTACAAAACGCATTCACATCTCTTTTGTTTTCTTCAATTACCGATTACTCACAAAGCAGCCACCTATGATGAATAGTCTCCCAAGCCTTCTAATCGATCATTATCTAAGATCTAGTTCAGCTAGCGTGACAGAATTGCTTTTGTTGTGGTGGTGGTTGAGAGAGAATTACTTGTAGAACATTCCTAAGTCTATTCCTTGCCACCGCCTGGACGCCACTCTTGAAGACTAAACATGACCTGGTGGGAAAGATGGGATGGAGGATCTATGTGTACGCTCCCGAGTAGGCAAATTAGTGATTCCACACAGATGCTTTGCCCCTTCTTGCTGTTAAGTTTGCTTAAAGGCGCTGCCCTGTTTTCTCTGAATATTGTACCTCCTAATTTTATAGCATTTTTGTCAACAGTCATTCTTCAAAGCACAGCCACAGTGGCGAGTATGGGGAAAATATAACTAAAAACACAATCTTCTCGCAATCCAGAAAATCTCTTTGCAAATGTAGAAGAGAAAGAAAACAGTGTTGTCATTACATTACACCAGGATGGTATTTGTACCCCAGGCAAGCCGCTAACAAATGACAAGGGCGGAAGGAAATTGTGTCTTTTTATATAGTGGAGCATAAGCAACCCATGACATATGTGTTCTCAAGAAAAACAATAATGTGCTCCAAGCTACGAGGACTTGGGAATACCATGTGTGTGTACATAACTCTTCCTAAATTTACCTATTAACCTGGTCATTCTGGTGACCATCTACAGTTACTAATTTGCTTTTCTCTTTCTAATTGGCTTTTCATATATATATGGAGAGAGAGAGAGAACATATATATGTATAGAACATATTTAATATAATGTATTAATCATATATTATGTATAATTTATATATTATAAAATAGATAGATATGTATTATAATATAATAGATTTTTATAGATTGCATATTATTACTTCTAAAATACAAAATATTTCTATAGAATATATTATATATGTGTATTATATATTATAATAATATATAATATCTATAAATCTATTTTGATAAATAGAAATATAAATGAAGGCTCGGCGCCTGTGGCTCAATGGGCTAGGGCGCCAGTCACATACGCCTGAGCTGGCGGGTTCGAATCCAGCCCGGGCCTGCCAAACAACAATGACGGCTGCAACCAAAAAATGTCCAGGCATTGTGACGGGCACCTGTAGTCCCAGCTACTTGGGAGGTGGAGGCAGGAGACTTGCTTGAGCCCAAGAATTGGAGGTTGCTGTGAGCTGTGATGTCACAGCACTCTATCCAGGGTGACAGCTTGAGGCTCTGTCTCAAACAAAAGAAAAAGAAGAAATATAAATTAATCTATTATATATTCTAATATATAAAATCAAAATCTATTTTATAAATATAGAATATATATTTAATATAATATATTAATTATATATTATATATAATATGTATCATATATAATAATATATAATATAATCGATTTTTATATATTATTATTTCATAAAAATGCAAAAATAGATTTATATATAATATGTTATAATAATATATAATATGCATATAAATAATATATAATACATAAATCTATTTTATAAATTATTATCTATTAAAATAGATTTATGTATTATATATTATATATTCTAATGATATGTAATACACATATATAATATATATTAATCTATTTTTTGTATTTTTATGTCAGGAGAAAGTATTAGAATTTGGTGGAAACACCCTCCCCAGCCAAAGTTAGGCTCTTACCCTCTCAGAATATATTCAGCTTTTAAGAGATTTCATACATTTCAGAGAGACTGAAAAATAACTAAGGCTTAACAATGTTCTAAATTAAATGCTCCCTAGAAAAGAGAAAAGGGAAAGCATCTTTCCTAATTCAGCTTGTTATTGTGAGTTTTTATTTACCCTTCCATGAGTTACTGATCAGGATAACGCTATGCTGAGAAAAACACTTTCCTCAAAGTCTTAGACCCTGGGCCAGGCCCAGACTTTTCCAGTACATTTCTACTCCAGAGAACTCATTGCCTTTTTCTCCTTCTGAATTTTACCAGGGCTAAGTCCAGTTTAAACTATAAATCTTCATTACGACAACTCTTGGGTCAAGATGGGGCACATGAATAAGTCCCTCTCCCAGAAATGGCCATTCACAGTCCTTTCTGATGTAAACCTGACTAGTCTACAGGCTCTAATTTGTTCATGAGTTTTAAAAACTGACAGTATCAGCTAGAGGCTTATCTTTTCCAAACTGAGTATAATGGCAGCCTTATTGCTCTTCATTTGCAGAAGAGAGAAAATTTAAGTGCCTCAATCCCAGAAACAGAAGATCCAATTTGGCTAACCTTTAGCCTTAAAATATTTACACTTTCTGTATTGATGTTTAAGAGCAGTCTGTTTAGGGGAAATACTCAAAATCTTCTTCTTCTTTTTTTTTTTCCTTTTTCTTCTTCAATGACCTAGGTACAAATAGAGTACACAACTTCACTCTATTTCAGTCCATTTTAATTCTATGTTTTCCCATTTTCTGTGATAATGCAATGACACATTTCAAAACTATTTAAAATAGTATAAATGTCTTACCACAACAATTAAGTAAGTGAGGAGATGGTTATGTCAATTAGATGTAAGCATTCCACATTGTAGATCAAATCAGCACACTGTAACCCATAAATAGATTAATGTACACAGTTATGATTTAATAAAGAAAAAATATTTAAAAAGAAAAAAAAGAAGGCCAAACTGAATGGGTTGTGTCAAGGGGCTCTTTTGCTTTGTGGATTTCTGTTACATTCATTCAGTGAGATCTCAGCACAGAATCAGGTGAAAAAGAGTGATATTCCATGGTTGGAATCGAGGATATTCCAACCATGGTTACATTCTTCTTTAGCAGATAGTTTTGGAATAAAGGATGACTTTGGGCTCGCTGTGCTCTTTGTACAAAATTATTCCATCTCCCATGCGATTTACTCCATATGACTCTATTCTGATTGGACTAGGAATGATGAGGTCTCTGCTTCTCTAAGTTCTGGCTCTTGAACTCTTGGTTGTTTTAGGTAGCTAGATAGGAATTCAGCTCTACTAGGGATAAAGGACAAGGGTGGGGTCCCCATCTCAGGGCTGTCCACCTTTATTCTGTCCGGAGTGATTGCCCAAACCTGGGGAGGGGAGAAAGTCCAAACAATCTACCAATCAGAGCTTAGCACGTCAAGTAAAGAAGGATGCAGGGGAGGACTGTGTCCAGCCAAGCAGCGGGGGTGCAATAGAGTCAAGAGGGTAACCAATGAGAAACAAGCTTAAGACTGTTTATCATGTCATTGGTCCGGCTTCCCTCAGACTCCTTTCTCATTGAGCTTTCAGAGGGGCTCATGGCAGGTTCCCACGTGCAGTGAGACTCTGTGGTTCCCAGGTGACCTCTGAACCATGAGGTGGACTCAATCCTGGCAGTATAAAACAGAACCCTTGGAGGTAACCCAAGCCTTTTGGCCAAGGCAATGGGACCTGTTGCTGTCTGTGATGAACCTATCCTGCTCTGTGAACCTATACTATGCTCTCGCTCTGCAAACCTATCTTTTACTTCCTCGGTAAATTTTGTTTCACATTTGCCTTACTCTGGGGTGTCTGGTCATTCTTGGGCCAGTCGTACACTGAGAACCAAGAACACAGAAGTTGCTGACCCCTGACTATAGCATTCAGTATGTAAGATCACATTCTTGCTTCTTATATTTATCAGGAACAGACATAGAGAAAATGAGTTGTGTAGAAAAGGTGCTAATGGAAAAGACAGCCTTTCAGGACACCCTTGTATTGTGAAGACATGAGACAAGTATGACTGAGAGCAAACTGAGGATCTGATTATGAGTATTGCAAGTTTTAATGAAAACCAATCCTCAGCTCTATTCAGTATAAAGAATGCTCTCACGGCTGCATTCAGAGGTTAGAGATGGTGGGGAGGGATGCAGATGGGAAATTCAATTTTCTGGCCTTACTGGAAGTGAAGGCACCCCATACTGGTAGTCTAGGTGCCCGGGGGGGATTGACTCAATGGAGGCCAAGTTGCAACAATAAGCCACAGGACTGAAACTGCAATTGTATACTTCAGATGCATATGGGACTGGTGTGTAATTCAACCAAGGATCAGGTGAAATGAAGTCATTGAATAGCTTTCTAAGGGGATTCCATGAGATGTTAACAGGGGAATACTCTCAGTTTGTTGGACTGGACCATAATTAGAGTCATTGCAATAGGAGACTCTATCTTCTACTTCGATTTTAGATGTAAACACTTTGGAGACCCTAGATTTAAAGACCAGATTGATTGGAACATTTGGTTCCTTGGAAGAAGAGGACATGAATTTTCTGCAAAGTTTTCAAAAGAGTATTTTCCCTAATAAAACAGAAATATACTTCACGGGGTAATTACATATTATTGAAATTGAACTCAAATTGGGTTTCCCTCTACCTCTCAGAGTAGAAAACAATAAATTAATAAAGGGAAATGAGAAGGTCAGAGTTAACTTGTTCGAAATACTCCTAGCAATGAGTATTGTGGAATCGTAGGACCATTCCCTAGATGTTTGCTCTGCCAGAGAGATTGTATTGTGGGACCACATAGATTGCAACTAGTAGAATAATTTTATTGGTTCCAAAATGAGTGCTACTAACGTGGGAAGGACCCAGTGAAGGCTTGAGAATTGGTCATTCCTGCTAAGTCGTAAACAGAAAGAAATTCTGAACACCTCTGGTAATTGTAGAGATCTGTAAAACTAATACAAACCTAAGAAGTGGAAAATTGGTGGCTCTTACCACATCTCCACGTAACTGACCAATTTGGCTCTGAGCAGCTCAGCTGAGATGTGGAAAGTGCTTAGAGATCATTGTAAACTTTATCAAGTGACATCTCCAATTACAACTTTAGTTCTAAGCATGAAATTTTTACTGAGCCAATCAACACAGCATCTGACAGTCGGATTCACAGTATTGTAGACAACTTTGACTTGGTAAATATTTTCTTTCTGTTTAAAACAATAGAATTTCAAACAGTTTACATTTTCATGACAAGAAAAGAGAATGTTTTTAATACTACATCCCGGGGTTGGGTCAAACTTCATGCTTGTGACCATAATGTTCAGAGGGAGGGCCATCATTCTAATAGATGAAAAAACAATTTCATCGTTCCATAACATTGATAATACTACACTATTTAGACCTTAAAAGTAAAGCTTACAAAGCACATTAGAGATCTTATCAATACACACATCCTCAAGGTGGACGGTAAACAACCCAGTGAAATTTCTATAGTCTATTCTTATGGCGACTATTGGGATATATCTAAAAAGTGAGGCACACATTGTTCCATCTACCTATTAAAACACAAGGCATGAATCATAGTGGATCCTTTTACATTTTGGAGGTCACATGCATTACATTTGAATTTGCTTCTAGAAACCATTTTCTGAGTTCATAAAATTGTCAGTTTTAAGTAGGAATCAAAACAAGAATAGGTTCCATAGCAGGTGTAAGGGTGATCTGAGTCTCTCTTTTACTTGGACCATAATCTTATGAGTCCTAAGAGTGTGGGAGGCAGAGGAAAAGGCTTAAATCGTTCCCTGGAAAACAGTCCCAATAGCAGAATCATGGACTTCCTGAAGGTTTTAGAGTAATTATATTCCCCACTTTATTTATAAATATTATCAATTTTAAAATAATTCTTAGCCCATTGTTAGGCCCTGATAGAGACTGAACATTTCATCAAAGGACAAAAAATATCACATCATCTAAATTGTCAATCATGTATTGCTATTATCTGATCCAGTCAAGCATAAATTTGGACATGGCCAACAAAAGTATTTTATTACAAAACGGGAGTGTTATCCGAAAGGAAAGCATGGCTGAATCCACAAAGTGCTCATAAATTGCATCAGTAGGTGAACGGGACTTACTGCTTCCATTTATCTTTGATCACCCATATCTATCACCTTATTCTGAGTACCTATTACAAGTTAACAGAAGAGAAAAAGGTATTGATCTGCTTCACAGAGGGATCTCTGCTGCGTGATAAGAAGGGCCTGAAGTAGACAGAATTGCATTTTACTCTGTTAAGGAGGAGCCTGGGAAGACACAGATGTGAGAACATTCTCCCAGCGAATGTAACTTTGAGGAGATAGGTCAGGTGAAGGGTGGATGGCTGCAGACAAATACAGTTTTGACCAATACATCTGTGGATTTCATCTAAGTCACAGGTCCAACTAATAGATAATGACTAATTATAATGTGCAGAAGTCAGAGACTCGGAAAATTGGCGATTCTGAGATGTGGGGCAAGGTATGAAAATGAACTTTTGGAAACAGTATGGAATAAAGAAAAAACAATGTTTTACATAAATACTGCCCAGAGTGCATTAACAGCAATGGAGGGGCACAGTAATCAGCGAAAATGATAACTTTCTCTGTGGGTAAGTCAGTGGCTTTGCCAAATAACCCTAACTTGTCCCCTGGGTCTGCTTACACAACGGCCATAGCAGCAGGGAAATCAACTACGGACAACTGTGAATGGGCTCAAGAAGTTTTATTTCTCATCAATGCTGACCTGTCGACTGCCACCACCAACAGTTGAACTGTCGAGGTGTTTCATATTCCTTTTGAGCTGGTCATCTGGATGGGAGCAGGAGGATACTTTGTGAACTGCTGGCCGAGCTAAGTCAGCACCACCCTTTGCAGACTCACTGGGCACTAACCTCTGTGGGTCACGTCAACCATCTCCCATAATGTGTGCATTCTAGTTAAATCGGCTTAAGAGGGATCCCAGGCTGGGTATGGGAAGATGACGAAAATAAGGAGAAATGGGTTTTCATTTTCTTTATTCCTGTTTCAGAAATTTTCCCAAGCCAGCTATTGTTACTTGACTGAAGATTACTCTTCCTCTCAAGGAAGTTTTCTTGATCTGCTTGTCTCTCTGTCTAGAATAAATTATCACATGACTTTTTGATCAGGATAATGGCAGGGCTGATGACAGGTAGTAAAACAACTTGTTTTCCCCTTGATCTTTGCTGTACAATCTGTAATTACAGGCTTGGCGCCTGTGGCTCAGCAGCTAAGGCACCAGCCACGTACACCTGAGCTGGCGGGTTCGAATCCAGCCCGGGCCCACCAAATAACAATGACGACTGCAACCAAAAAATGGCGGGGCGTTGTGGCAGGTGCCTGTAGTCCCAGCTACTTGGGAGATGGAGGCAGGAGACTCGCTTGAGCCCAGGAGTTGGAGGTTGCTGGGAGCTGTGATGCGACAGCACTCTATCCAGGGTGACAGCTTGAGGCTCTGTCTCAAAAAAAAAAAAAAAGGCTCAACAATCTGTAACTAAAGAAAAGATAACTTGTACATGGCATCTGTATGCAATTTTAAATATGAATAATACATTTATTGGCAATAGTATTTTTTTAGTTTTGTTAAGAAAATGGAAAAGTGAAACAGGTGACAAAGCTAGAAGCATACAGAACATTAGCTGCTACACTTGTCAGGACAGCAATGTACCCCTTGCACCCCTTTTGCTGGTAATCACATTTAACTTCTGTCTTAATATGACAACCTGCAAATACAAAGCTGGAAAAGGTTATAATGGAGAATATGTGTGCTAGGAGCCAATTCTAACTAGGTTCTTCCCATTTCTGCCTGCCCTTTTGGTATTTTCTGTTCTGGATTATCTCTTTAAGGATATTAGTATAGCTCTTAGGGCAGAGGACCGATTTGTTTCCTATGTACAATATTAACTGTCTTATTCTGAGGCACAGGTTTGATAGGTTTGCTAACAATTCCTTTAAAGGTCAAGGTTTCCTAAGCTCAGGGTTTTTCAGCTGAGATGAAAGCCTCTTGTGTGTACAACATCCAACCGGGCTTCCCCATGTTGCCCTTGGACTTTAAGGGCAAGGGGAATTTATAAGAGGTTGAAGCACATGCTGCCTGCCATACCATAAGTAATAAAGGGAATTTGTTTTTGTTTTAATTTTTATTTTCTTTAAGCCAGTAGGCTCATTTTCCCACCAGCATCCATGAAAACTATGCAAGACTAACTTGCTTCTTGAAATCAGAGTAAAAATTCAAACACTTCACAGTTCATGATAATGCGATTTGGAAAACACTGAGTGATTATATTATAGAGGGTCTTAAATGCTGTGATGAAAACTGCATTTATTTCAGGAGATAATGGAGCCCCATTTATTTCTTTTTTAAATGAAGAGCTTAGATCACTGAATTGAAGTGGGAAGACAAAATGTGTGTAATAAAGTGCTAATACTTCACAGTGTTATATTTTGAGCAAGGATATTTAAGACCTTACTAGAATAAAGTCCCTGAGAATAGAAATTAGATGGTATTTACTATGTGTTAGCATCAATGTTTAGTAATAAATGGTAAAAAAAAAACCCTCAAAATTTGAATCTAGAGTTTTCAAAGTGTATGAAAAGAATATTAACGGAATCAACATAGAAGCAGACATTTAAAAATATTTTGTAAGGAAAGTATTTTTTTCTGAAATGTCAACAGAACATGAAAACTTATCAATGGTAATTGACAAAACAAGTCATATAAAATTATGACAAAATGTTCCTGCAAAATAACTTTTTTTGCCACCATACCCTCAGAGCCTAACACAGTGCCTGACATAAGTTGACATTTAAAAATTTAATACTAAATATATAAATGTAAATAAGAGAAGTCCTATATACATGATATCATTTTCTGCATCAAAAATCTCAATTACAGTACTATTGTTTATAGGTATATGGTGATTCAGCAGATATAAACAACAATTGTTTTCTTCTTTAGAGACAGCCCCCAAATTATTCTGTTTTAAATTTCAAGTAATACAAGCTTTATTATTATTGTTTTTACTTTACTCAGAGTTGTTGTGTTATGGGTTATATAATGTAGAATTTAGAAGGAATTATCAGGGATAGAAAGTAACTGTGAATCCGCTTGGTTAGAGAGCCATTCACTCATCATTTTGTACATTTGGAATCAGCAGAGTTTCCCTTGCTCGTCTCCTTTGACTCATCAATGTAGAATGAAGTCCAGTTAATCCACAATCACGCTAATCAATGTGCCGTGCTCCTTCCATTGTGGCAAAGAACCGTGTTGTTATGAATTCAGCTCCATTTTAGAATAACTCAGAAACTGAAAGTGCCATTCTATGTGGTATGTAAATGAGGCATTTTATATCCGCAGGCTTTGCCATCAAAATTCCTTTGTGATCCATCAATTTTCATCAACAAATTAAAAAAAACTTGTAACTCGAGAATGAAAAATAATGAATACAAAGTTCCAACTTATTATATATAGGCAATGTTACAAAATGGACTACTTGGAACAGCAAAAAATAAAAATATATGAGTATTGTGAAATCAAAACCCCAAATTCCTCTGTACCACACTAAAATAAATATTATAGAAGGCTGTTATGCTGTAATTGACTCACCTTGATAAATAACTACACCTGTGAGTTTCTCCTTCCAATCCGGGGAAAGAAGGCAGTGAGTTCTCTTGGGACCCAGAAGACCCTTTGGAGTCCAGGGACTCATTACCTGCGAGCTGGAGACCAGAGAAGTGGAGGGGGTGACTCACGTCAAGTCTGAAGACCTTTGAAACAGGGGAGCTAACTCTTGGTCCAGAGCTAAAGCTGAAGAACCTGGAATTCTGATATTCAAGGGCAGGAGAAAATGGGTCTCTTGGCTCCAGGAGAAAGAAGAGAGCAAATTTACCTTTCTTCTGCCTTTTGGTTCTGTAAGAGCCCTCAGGTGATTAAATGGTGTCTGCTCACACGGGGTGAAGCAAATCTTCCTTACTCAGCTCACTGACCCAGCTGCCAGTCTCTTTCTGAAATAGTGTCACAGGCACACCCAGAAACAATACTTTGTCAGCTTTATGGGTATCCCTTAATCCACTCAGTAGACACCTAAAATTAACCAACACACACAAGTTTCTCTCTCTCTCTCCCGCTCTGTATCCTTACAGACACACACACACTCACACCCACCCACCCACACACACACACACAATCACACACACACAGAGAAACTCCAGAGAAATACTTTCTGGGTACAGCATCGGTAAACACATGAAGAATAATCACAGATTCAGGATGAATATTTGGACTCATTTTCCAGTTATGTTCCCCTTTTGGATTTTATTTCATCAGAAAATTTACTAGATGACTTACAGTTCAAAACTTTTCAATTATGAAAAAATATATATTAATAAACGTTTTAGTGAACAGTAAATCTTTTATGGAACATTTTAAATAATTCCAAATAAAGAAAATAGAAAATCAACATTTTATTCACTACCATGATGTACCAAAATACTCCTATTTGTGTTGCAATGTTATACTTACCTGTACCTTAGAGCAAAGAGAGGGGATGACAGATAGAACAGATGTCCCTTTATGTTATTTTCACCTATTTATAGCTGGCCAAATTGGCTATAAATTGATATTAAAACACTAGCGAGGGATATACAGACGCAAGCAATAATATGGACTAATGAATACTCTTTATGATCAGTGCTTAACTCATAGTGGCTAATCAAACTGTGAGCTATCAATTTCTTTAGATAAATTTGACATAGACAGTCTCTCCCCAAAATAACAATTAAGGTGAACCTATAATGATGTAATGATATGAAGAAGTCAGTTTAAGAAAAAAAAAAGCATTCTATGGAAAGAGTATAGCAGTGTGAATGCTCTGACACAAGGATTAATTTGCAGATTTCCCCTGATAAAGAGAAGGTTAATACTGTAATAGAGAGGGCAAATTGCTAGTGTAATGCAAGGTTTGAAAGGATGTAGGAACCAACCTCTTCATACAGAGCCCAGCATGAAATTATATTCTAAGCAACATGCAAAATATTCTTGAATTATTTTAATTGACTGATTTGATATGTGTTTTAGGAAAATAAATTTGGCTGATTTTGAGAAAATGAACTGCAGCAGCAAGAATCACACAGGATCATTGAGCCAGGTACCCAGATGTGGTTCAATTAATGAGCGAGGGAATTAGAGTTTTGTTAGTAGAACCAAAGCCAGAAACAATATGTCAACAGCGGAAACAGTACAGGCAGACCCGGGAACCTAAGACCCACTGCCTTTGGAGTTCACAGCTGGAGACAGCACAACATACAGCTGTGGGATTGATTCAATTTGGGTCATCCTACATATTTTCTTTATTCCAGAACTGCCTTTCCTGCCATTTCCATGGTGCATCTCAAGTCCCTGTGACCTTTCACTCTGACTTTCTCTGATGATTCATTTCATGTGTCAACATCACTGGCCGAAAGCCCTGAGATAGCATTTTGGTGCACATCTTTCGGATGCCCAGATATTTGACTTAACACTACCCTGGGTGGGTCTGTAAGGGTATTTCTGAATAAGATTAACATTTGAATATCAATTTCAATTAATTCTATCTACCTGACATGGTGAAATGTCACCTAATTGCTCATAGCTCTAATTTTCTGATATGGAGTGATTTACAGATTATTTAAAACTTTACTGGTTGTTTTTAAGCGAAAGTTGAGTCATTGCTGTTCTCCTGCCCTCTAACTCGAACTTGGACTGAAGCTGCACCTCAGCTCTGCTGAGTCCCCAGCTTGCCAACCACAGATCTTGGGACTACCCAATTTTCATAACTGTGTTAGCCAATTACTTATGTTTTATCTGTCAGTCTATCTATCTATCTGACATCATCATTTAGACCTTACTTGCTGTTTTTCTCTGGAAAAGTCAGATGTAAAGACTTAGCAGGTAACATCCTATCTTGTTCTAAAATTTTCCCTCAAGGTATCTCTGGTACTTTTATTAGTAGTAGCTTAGTAGAATTCTAGAACTAAAACTCTTAGATGTATTTAATGAAGATTAAGACTTTTGTTTATCTAGATACATTATTTATTTCAATGAGTAAACAACAGGTTCTCAAGGGACTCCAACTCAAGTGACCTATTTATTTATTTATTTATTTATTATTATTATTATTTTTTAAGACAGGGTCTCACTCTCTTGCCTGAACTAGAGTGCCATGTCATCATGATAGCTCACTATATCTCAAACACCTCAGCTCAAGGGATCCTCCCGTCTCAGCCTCCCAAAGACCTGCGACTTCAAGTATGCTCTACCAGGCTTAGATAATTAAAATATTTTGTTTTGTAAAATTTCACCATGTTGCATAGGCTGGTCACCTACTCCTAGCCTCAAGGGATGGTCCCACTTCAGCCTTCCAAAGTGTTAAGATGATAGGTGTGAGCCACTGCACCCCAACCAAAGTGACTCTTTTTGCCCACAAATTATCCCTTTCTTAAAAGAACATTCTATTGGATCATATGTACATGAAGCAATATACGCAGATTACGATGTGTAACTCAGTAAACTGTACAATTTTCATGTAATCAGAAACAAGATGAGGAAGGATACGGAGAATTTTCACACCCCACTGTCCTCCTTTTGGCTCCTAACCCATCACTGCTCTTGCCTAACTGTATCCATCATCTATTTTCCTGACTTTTAATATGATGTTATTCTCTTTGTCTTTTAACTTTACACAAATCATGGTATATTTCATATTCTTTTGTCCCTAGATTTTTGGCGAATGCCATATTTGTGACACCTGTATGTCATGGTGTTAATAGTTGTAATACTTGTCTGAGCAGTTTCATTATGGTATAATTGATGTGTAATGAACTACACATTTTTTAAATTGTAGAATAAACTTGGCATATCTTTATATCTATGAAACAATCAGTGCAATCACGATAATAAATACTTATGTCATCCCCCCAAATTTCTTTTTGACTTTTATAATTTTTCCTTTTTGCTTTTTCCTACACCTCTCAATCCCCATCTCCAGGCAACCAGTTTCAGATTTATGTTACTATTTATAATGTAAGTATTAATAACAGTGTTTTATTTCATAACTTCATTATGATTTACAAAGGTTCTTACACATACGTAATTCTAGACACAATTTTTAACATGATATTAATGAAGATTAATGGAGGAAAAGCTGAATTTTAGAGACTTTAAACCATTTCTTACATTAAGTCACATATTAACAGTTAACTATCAAATATTAACTAGAACTCTAATCTAGGTCTTATGATTCCTAGTTCTTTGGTTTTACAACATAATACAATTTGAACACAGAACAATGACACTTTTTTTCTAGTCAAACTTCTAGGATTCCTTCATCATGGCAAAGCTCTTATTTCTTATGTTACCAATATTTGCACACTTTAAAAGTTTAATATTCTTTTTTGTAAATTTCAGATTACTATGTGGCTATAAATGATTAGTTTACTTTGTTTGCATTTGCTAGGTAAAACCCAAGTTGTAATTAAGCCCTTCACTCAGGAGCTTGACCCCACAATTACATTACTAGGTATCTACCCAGAAAAAAAAATCATTTTACCAAAAGTTTAATATTCTTAAAAGAAAGTTACCTCTCTCCCAATGGTCTTCATACTTCCTGATGTGTACAGCTGACATTTAGGAAGGCATAATTAGTCAGAATCATAGCTTACCACTTAGCACATATTGAGAAAAATTACCCAGTCATTTTCTGACTAATTTTCTAACAGGAATGAGTTACAGATAATGTACTATGCAAAACTTGACTGATTATTTTTAAATAATAGAATATGAAGGGAAATAGAAAGGGTAAGACATGCACACTTACTCACATGCTAAGTATAACACTCAGTTAGTTTGACACGTTCTTTCTGGGGTTGAAGTCATGATTGTCTATAAATATTTGTTATGCACTGAAACCTAAGGCAGACTGTGACATCTTCCAATAAAATACTCAATGTGATGCTTGGAGGTCTTCAGAGGAACATGAAACAGTTCCCAAACTGCACATTACATGTAGATTTCCATTACACATTGCACAAAATGTCCTTGACATTCAAGAGAGCACCATCATATTTTAGTCTACCTCAATCCAGGGTGTATTTGAAAATACCCTCCATTTGCCTTTAATAATAATGACTTGTCATATGGAATCCAGATCTCAAATAATCTAACATAATATGTACTCGGTGGATTTTATTAACTGTCAAATGAGACCCGATAGTCGTCGGACACACTTCCCTTTCTGTCGTGCAATTGTTCTCAGCGTGTTTCGTTTCTGACCATTAATGTAAAAGGTTAATAAACTCAACTACTTGATGCCATTAATATTCAATATGCATGGCAAGTGAATCATTTTGCAGACTTTTGATTTTTAAAGATGCTGGGCCATTAATGTCACTATTTTGCAGGCTTGTAAAATTGCACCATGCAGCATGCTTGCCATAATTTGAATGCTCTAAGGTTTATGAAGAATTCTTGCTACATTACACTTTATTCACCTTTATTGAAATTCAGACACTTTCTTTGGAATGCAAAATCAACCTCTCTCTCTCTGCCTCCCTTAATATTTTATTTTTACTTATTTTTACTCTTTATTGATAACTAGTTATAGTTAATCCAATTTTCTTTTAATCTCGACTTTATTGGATTTGTGACTAATATAAAATCAGCTTCATATTTTATCTACAATCCGTTTCATGGTCAATGTGTATTGTCATATAGATTTTTGGTTAAATCTGTTTAACAAAGTTTTTAAGTTGTAAAATACTTTTCAAAGAAAAAAGCACTTGAGATAGATTTCAGAAATAATTCATAGCCTGTTACTTAGAATCATTAAAGAGGTGAAAGGTTGTGAAAATAATGGATTATGGATAGGAATCTGGAGACTTAAGCTTTGTTTTCTAAATGAACTTTTCATTTAATTTCCTTTTACTCATTGCCTGTGTCTCTCTGATACTTTCATTCCCATGAAATTGAAATCAATTTATTACCATGTATTTTATGTTCAGATGAATAGCTAATTTTTTTAAAAGATACATTATTTTTTTTCAATATTATTAAATTAATTTGAACTAAACAAAGCACTCAATGTTTGCTAAAATAGTCAAGGGAATTGGTATCTGCATATAGTGAAGTATTATTATGATATAAGGAAGAATGTTCTGGGACTTTCTTCTTAGTGATGTAAGAATGGAGAAGCAAACACCACAACTACTCTGCACATTTTCAAATTAGAAATAACCCAACAAAACTCCTGTGTGTAATTGGAAGTAAAGTTCAACGGAAACTGAGCGGATGGGATGCCATCATTCTGAACAGCTAAAATGTGCACTCTGTGAGTGATGGACGCACGCACAACTCCTTTTTCAAACAGTAAAAAACAACCCATGTAACCAAAAAAAATTGTACCCCTGCAATATTCTAAAATTTAAGAAAAGAAAAATGTTTTTGACAGTAATTGACAGAGCTATAGGAAGAAAACAAACTGAAGCACAGGCTTTTTTGTAGCTATTTACAATTAACCTCCAAAGGAAAACAGGTTAAATGTTGAGAATGTAGAAGATCATGAATTAGATATGTCTTGGTCCTAAAGTAATTCCAAAATAAACAAGGTAGTTGGAAGTAACATCCTTTCTGGGTTATTTTTCACGTTCATAAATACATAACTACATCTGTAGACATAGACAGCATATGCTTACATATACACAATATAAATATACTCAGTATATTTACGTACTATTTATATATATTTCTATTATAATGTACAAGTATAGAGAATTTTAGAAGTATTGGGAATATACTAAATAAAGTGATTGATGTTACCAAACAGAAATCACCCTATCAGTTTCTAAAGCACTGAATATTGACTTAGAAGTATTTGACTCTGATTTTCGCATTGTATTTTAAAATAAAAATCAAAGAAGTTAGAAAATTCTTTTATCAGGGAGTATGGGGTAAAACCTATGGGGGGACACAATTTTTGGTGCTAAAAATAATTGTGTGGATACTTAGAGGTTGGCTTGATCTGAGGCTTTTATCAATAATTTAGGTTATCAAGGGACTCCTTGGGAGCTTTTAAAATACAACTGCAATATCATAATGTAGTAGAGAAAGGAAAGAATATAGAGAGGGGAATATATTTGATGAGTTGAGAACACCTCAAATCGTCATTTATGTAGCGAACCATCTTTTATTCTTATCCAAAAGTATTTCACAAAGCAGAATTATAAGAGATTTTTACATTTTGAAATAACAGCGCTTACGTTGATCACTATTATAACAAATAAAAATAGAATGGAAACACATCAGACTTAAATTTTTATAAAAAATTTGTACTCTGAGACTAGCAGGCAGAAAATGAGAATAATTCACAATTTTCCAGTAAGCTTCAGTAAAAGGAAGGGAAGAAGTTGATGAGGATTGCTTGGACCCGAGACAAAGGTGCAGAGATACTCCCAGGGCTGACTCGGTGCTAGTGAAAACCTGGGTCCAAACCAGTACAGAGTAATTTTATAGCCACTACTGACTATAGGCTCCTGGAAACCAGAGACACCAGAAATGGTCTAGAAGCAACTGCCAATATTTAAAATTCCAGGATGTAATAGTCAGGGAAGCATGTGTCACCTCACCTTAGCTCATTAAAGTCCAGAATGCTATACGATGTTTTCTCTGATTTCCAAAAATAGATCAATAGTTTTTTCTTCCTAATCCCCATAAAATCTTATTTATTTTTCTTTTGAGGCTCTTATGAAAATGTATGTTAATTCTTGGTTTGGACTCTAAAAAGCCGAATTACAGAGTGGATAACTGAACTGCTTACAGAATACATTTTAACAAATTGTGCTTTGTCAGGGTTCGTGAGAGATCCCAACCCAGGCAGGGGGCTGACAAAGGAGATGGCTCTGTAGGAAGAAGGAGACTTCACACCAACTTAATGCACAAAGTCTGAGAAGCCTGGGAGGAATACACCATCTCATGCACCAGGCGGCAGATGGAGGCAGTGCCGCACCATCTCATGGTCTCAGGGGTCTTCTGTTGTGCTCAACAATAGAATTAGAGGGAATCCTTGGGTCTCAGGAAGGTGGGGTAATCAGGAGCATAGGATAATGGAATGTCTGCAAGGGTCTGGTAAGGGATATTTAGAAAGGGGTGGGGGAAAGCAAGTTTCAATATCTTGGCTTCCCTAGTCTAAACTGCTTGTTAGGAGTACAAAGGTCTTATCCCACCTGTTCTGCTGATCTATTGGGCAGAGGTAGTCATGGTGACATTCCCCTGATGGGCATGCCTTCAGGCTCCTCTCTTCTGAGGTGGTCTGGTGATATTTTTCTGTGATCTGGGAGGGGCATCAGAGATGGCCCACCTGCCTGCTTTACCCTGAACTGGAGGGCCCATGGAGAGAGAAGCCTACTTCCCTCAGACAGCTCTTAAAATTTATGAATGTTCCATGTAATTTAGAGAATTTAGTGAAATAAATATTATCCTTGTTTTTTTTTTTTTTTACTTGCCTGGAGTTGATCATCTAAATATTTGAAATTAGTATAAATAGTTCTAACACTGCAAAGGTTGTGTACAATTTAAACATATACACAGAATATTTTAACTTTACGTGTTTCAGCTCTGTATGAAAATTTAAACTCCAAGTATATTTTGACAGGTTTTTCCTCCAGCTATGCAAAGTATTAGGAGAGCAAGTAAAGGAAACTTCAAGGAGATGGTAGCATTTTCACAACAAATGTGCATTTCCCAGATTGTCAATAAAGTAATGGGGGAATGTATATAGCCTTTTCTCTGTGCAACCCTCTTTAGAAAAAGCATAAAATATTTGATGAAATAACACTCATGAAATATTTAGATAATACTAAGCTAGGAAGTAAATAATAACTAATTCATAAACTTAAACTTAGTCAGCTACTTTGGAAGAAATAAAGGGATGGCTCTCACTGAGCTTTTTGTCTGATAGAGATTGCCAACTCATGAAAAAATAGCATCCTGGTATATTTTTCCTTTTGCCTCAATTACTAAATGCTTGATTCAAAATGAATACTTCCTAGTGATAAATGTATTATTTATATTACAGTGACTTTGGTAAATAGTCTAAAAGAAGAATGTTGATGTTAAAACGTATTACCTGTTGAGTTGCATTTGTATACATATAAACATATGGACAAACAAGAGCTCAAACTGAGTCATTTTAAATTTCCATTTCTAAAACTGTAATGTTCATATTATACCCTTCTGTCTACTATTGATCAACACATTTGTAATAGCCATGTTATGAATTATAAATATTTACATATCTCATTACATATTTAATTCTTCTTTACAATATGTAAGACACAAACACTCAGATTAACATCTGGCTTCATCCTTCATTTCTGATTTGGGTTGACTCTGTGCAGAGTAGATCACTGTTCTGTGCAATCTACAAGAGAAGCCGAAATGGGGAAAGATGTGAAGTATTGAGGACTTGCACCTTTTAGAGCTTCGGTGAGATCTAGAAATTGGTGCAACCACTGGAAATGCATTAATTTAAATGGTTAGTCTATTTCCGGTTTTACAATTCAGGCTTTCTGTTACAGAAACATTCCAGCTGTAGATACCCATGAGTCAGAACAGTGACATTAACCGAGGCGTTTTTTTGTTTTTTTTTTGTGGAACTGTCATTTCCAGCTCTATTCTTTCCTAATAGGTTTCCAATTGTTTCAGTTGAGTGACTAGAGGTTCTACCCCTATGGGGGAAGGCTGCACACTCCTGCTTGGGTTTCTGCTGTGGTTGTTTCAGATTTGGGCAGTGGTGAAAACATCACAGAAATTGCATGCAGAGAAGCCATGGCTGTTCTTAGATGTAAGAGATACAGCAATCTGAGCCAGGCGCTGTGGCGGGTGCCTGTAGTCCCAGCTGCTTGGGCGGCTGAGACAAGAGAATTGCTTAAGCCCAAGAGCTGGAGATTGCTGTGAGCTGTGACTCTACAGCACTCTACCAAGTGTGATAGAGTGAGATTCTGTCTCCACAAAAAAAAAGAAAAAAAAAGAGACACAGCAATCTGATCGTTAAGGCCCCTTGTCTCAAACATTCTGGCCTGTAGAGAAGAATCAAGTAATTACGGTAATGGTTTGTCATTCCATACATAGTTAATTCTTCTTTCTATGAAAAATAATTTTATCATCTTTAGAAGTTTCAGGGCAAATTATTGGTTTATTCATCTAAGATTTTTATTTGGTTTGGGATCAGAAAATAAGCAAACTGAAAGTATAACATAATTGTCTCTGTTCTTAAAATCTTAAAGATCAGTGAAAAATAAAACACTAGGAAATAAACAATACACTGGCATAAAAATACTATAAAACAAATCTAAGTGGGGAAATATGAGGATCCAATGCATGAAAATCTACTCCAAAAAATGTACAATACATATCAGTCTCAAGCAGGAATAAAGCCCATTCTGGGTTGAAGTCTACCAAAAAGCTGACATGATTTCCTGTAGTTAAGTGACTTTACAGCGTTGGAAATAACAGGGGTGGCTCTACTGTTAGATTTTATCATTTATTTGGAAAATAATGATTTCTAAATCTTTATACCTGAGTCGTGGAGTTAGTACTTTGCACATTGTAACACTCTTTCGAGGACGCTTTTGGTAATAATTAATCACAGAATTGTCACTGCTTTATTATTTAGAGTTTATTAATGTTGAGCATTTGGGTTCTGAGTTATTGTAACATCATTTCAGAACCATAGAGATTAATAAAATATTCATAGATATAAATTAGCCATGAATATTAAAAAGCTTCTAATTCATACAGACATTCAATCAACTAATTATCCATAAAAAAGATATTTACTACTTCAACTGCTGTCTACCAAGAGTAATTTTGGCAGATATTGTGAATATTTCTTGCCAAAAGCAACATTCATCTTTTGTTTAGCAAAAAGCAAAATAAAGCTCATAAGAGAGAAAACAGTATGCTCTTAATCAAAAGCATGGAAGCTGTATCTTGTGCCACGCTGTTATATGGGTAATTATATCAGCTAATATTTTCATGATGAGTTTTATTTTTATGAAAATACACATAATACAAAATACAATTGATTTTGTATAATAAAAGATGCTAAAAATTTTAATTGAAATTCCCACATCTTAGATCATGTCAAGTAAATTTTGCTTTCATAACAGCCTGATCTTTCATTAATAGTGTGTTTATTTCTCCATACCTCCTCTTTACTGTGCCCTTTCTGTCTTTTTTTCCTTATGCTTGTGTACGATAAATCAGTAATATTTTTCTTTGATCTCTTTTTCTTTACTTTTGAGTTGTCATTTGTTTGGGTCAAATGCAATTGTAACTATTTTGGCTACGGTTTTTTATCTCTCTCACATTTATTCTCCCACAAAACATTTACTTGTTTTGCTTTAAGGATAGTTTCTTATATTTTTCCTGTTCTAGACTAAAGAAAGAAGAAGAAATAAAAAAATGGCTTGGCTATTGTGATTATATTTTATAATCTTCATATTTATCTTCTGGATATACACAATCATAACTGGGCAATACATCTGAATGTATTTTATTTATGTTCTTGTGCTATTAAATATGAACTACAATATTTTATATTTTGTAAATTACTTTTTGTTCAATGACTGTTCCTGGTTCTTAGCAACTGCTAAATGAGGATTTACTGTTTTCCCAGCACTGTGAGAACCACCCGGAATGTATTGTGTCATAATAAATCCTCGGGTAGATTTATGAGTCCCTTTTAAAAGGCTATAAACATACTAGGTCATTTTAAAATAAGGTTAATGTTACGGATAATAATTATTTCCAGGTCAGATTGCATATAAACTAGCAGAGACTGTGTTCTTACGAGACGGTCTGCCCAGGTCCTTCCAAGAAAAAACATGACCTCAGTGTATCTGTATTATCATCTTCTTACATTATCTTTGACAGTCCTTCTGATTTTTGTCTACATTTTATTTTTGATGATGCAAAAGTATAATAATAACTATGTTATTACAATCAATTTAAAACATAAATCAGTTTTCCTTAGAATAGCTTCTCCAGGACTTTGAACGTTTTCCAATACAGTAGATAAATCTCTACTTAAAGTTCTCTCCAAGGCATTCACTTCAAGACCTGCAGAACTCTCAGCACGTAACAATCTCATCAAAGACTCTGCTCTAAGGCACTCGACCAAACGTGGTTTCTATGAATAGCCACAGAAGGCTGTGTCCCTAGGAAGACCCCAGACTCCAGGTCCCCTTCCAAAATGCCTGCCTGACAATGCTCAAGGCTGCCAGGAGAATTTACATTTTGTTCTAGACAACACCTGAATATAGGTCCCTCAAAGGGAGTGGACTTTTAAAAATATGTATCTCCTGGCTCGATGCCGTAGCAGAGTGGTTATAGCGCCAGTCATATGCACTGAGGGCGGAGGGTTCTAACCCAGCCTGGGCCTACTAAACAACAGGGATGATTGTAACCAAAAAGCTGGGCATTGTGGCAGGTGACTGTAGTCCCAGCTGAGGCAAGAGAATTGCTTAAGCCCAGGAGTTTGAGGTTGCTGTGAGCTGTGACGTCACAGCACTCTACTCAGGGTGATATTGTGAGATATATATATATATATATATATATATACAAATAAATGAATATGTGTGTGTGTATATTCTGTAACTCAGAGTCTCCCAAGGACCTGAAAGGTATGCCTCTGAAGTATAGTCATCAGGACCTCTTTCTTCCAATCTCTGTAGGAAAATAGAATCTGAAGTTAGGTAACTGACAGCTGGCAAATCCAGCGGACCTGATCGCATTTCCACTGACAACATTTGTAATTGCTCAGCTCTCTGATGCTACTGAGCCCTTACACCCCCTTTCCTTGTTCTCCCTTTAAACACCAAGTCTCCTCTGAAGAACTGGATGGCAGCTTAGTTCTTTGTCCTCCCATCAGGAGTAACTGAACAAAACCTGTTTTCACCCCTCTCACTATCGTCTGGCTGTGTTTATCTTACAGCACAAGTGTGAATTTTTATGCACTGGATCAGGTGGTTAACTGTTGGGTAATGTGCATCGTCCAAGGTAGATACATGAGTCAAGTGTACAGGCAGGAAGAAAAAGTTTTCTTTGTAAATAAAAAGTGCTAAGTTATAATGAACACACAATTAACCTGAACATTTGGAAAGTACTCATAATCTTGATTTTGTTCTTATTTACAGCCAATTTTCCAATCTTCTGTGACAACGTTAATTACTTAAGTAATATAAAATGCAGATGCCTCTTCTCTTGACTCCTGCACAGTTTGTGAATCAGAAACAAACTCTACAAACACCCACACATTGCCACTCACCCACAGACCCACACTTTCAAATGAAACCCAAATTTTCATAAATAACTTTTCTGTGATTGAGACTTGTGCTTACATATGACATAAAAAAATGTTTTCCTGCCACTGAACTAGGACATAAAGTCAGAATTATTCCAGTAGCTACAATTAATCCTACTAAGAGTTCAATGTTGGGCCAGGCACAGGGGCTCACACCTGTAAGTCTAGCACTCTGGTAGGCCGAGGTGGAAGGATTGCTTGAAGCCAGTCGTTTGAGGCCAGCCTGAACAATAGCAATGTCCTGTATCTACAAATACTACAAAAAATTAGCCAGATGTAGTGCCAGCCATCTGTTTGTATGTCTGGGTACTCCAGAGGTTGAAGCAGAAGAATCACTTGAGCACGGGAGTTTAAGGTTGCAGTGAGTTTGATGATACCCCTGTACTCTAGCCAGGGAGACAGAGCAAGACTTTCTTAAAAAAAAAAAAAAAGTGCACTTTTGATAAAAACACAGATGTATTATAACTTAGATTTTGCAATACATCTGGTTTTTTTTTTAAATTAATCTCAATTGGAGATGTTTAACTCTGTAAATTGGGCTATATATGTGAAACATATTTCGGGTATATTATATTTTGCAGATATATTTTATTGAACAAATTCATTTTCACTTTTCAGATTGTAATATAATGGTTTCATGTCATAATAAATGCAATTAAGAGTTTTCTACTTGATAATAAAGACGATAATTTTAAACTTCATAAAGTCATCTTATTTGTGTAAAAAGTGAATGGAGAGAAATCATGAATGTGTTCTTATGCTCATTTACTTAGAAAATGTGACGGGAAATAGAACAAATTGACTGAAAAGATTATGAAGATAAAGCTTTTACACTTCAAGTTATTATGCATTATTTGGAACATTGGATATATTTAGAATGTTTCCCTGAAAGTGGCACAACTTCCAGACAGCATTACAATTAACAATAAAACTTTCTTTGTTTCTCAAATAATTAGTGAGATCTACACTATTATGTTCAAACATTAAATACATTTGGAAGTACAATTGCCTATTTTTTTCTACCATAACTTTTATACTATAGATATTTTTTAGAACCTTGGAAATATATACTAAGAGTTTTAGAACTTTATTCTTTAAAAACAGAAGTTTTTCAATCAAGTCTGGTTACAGTTGTCTCTTGTCTCATTGTTAATTTTTTCTTGACTAGCCATATAAATAAATAAATTAACTTACTGTGCATCAATTTAAATTGTAAATATCAAACTATGTATTTCGTGTTAAAAAAATCTAGTATTTTCTAAAACCCTGATGGATTCTAGTCTATTGCTTTGTTCCATGTTTTTGCATATTTCACATGATTTATACAAGTAAAGAACATGTGGCTTTTTTCCATTTCCAAAATTCTTATAAAATCTATTTATGTCACAAAAATGATGACTCCTTATTATTCAATGCCTGAGGAAGGAGTAGGCTGTCTGGCCTATGTTCTTTGGTGAGGCAATTTACCTTTACTTGAGAATAAAGCTGTATCTAAGTAGAGGCAGGTTTGTTTCCATTTTATTTTCAAAAGCTGATATTTTTGAAAAGTATTTTCATTTATACTTTGCATAGTGACTGTATGCTTTTTGTGCATTTATTTTATAAAATTTCCAACCATTTTATTGAAATTAGGAGAGCTCTAAGGCAAAGAACAATGGAGTAATATTAGAAATGCTATTGTTTTTTTCAGTTCTAAAGTTTCAGTTCTAAATCTGGGACTCTGAACAAATCATTACCTCTCTTTGAATCTCTTTACTTGTGAAATGAGATCTCAGAGCCAGATGGACTCACGTGTCCCTGACAGTTTGAGCTTTCTATAAAAACAAAGAATATTTTTCCTCTTCTCATAAAGTTGATAAGATATTTTAGTTGTATCCATAGAGACTCAAGGGCCCTACCTGATTTTAGAAACTTTCAATGCCTTCTACTTGCAATCTAAAATTTTTATTTAAAGTCTGGTAATAATTATAAAAGTATAAAAGCAACTATAAAACGTGATGGGTAAGTTAATTTGCTTACCTTTAGTAATTGTTCTTCTATGTATGTATGTATCAAAACAGACTGCTGTAGACCTGAAATATATATAAAACAACATCAAGGCACAGCACAACCATTAGGAAATTAACTGCATTAACAAGACTTCATATTTTTATAAAGGGTTATGGCACCCTACCAGGCAGCTCTGGATAAATCAACATGACTATGTTTTTCGTAGTTTTACAGAGGTCTAACTCTGGGCTCAAGCAAGTCTCCTGCCTCCACCTCCCAGGTAGCTGGGACTACAGGCGCCCGCCACAACACCCAGCCATTTTTTGGTTGCAGCCGCCATTGTTGTTTGCTGTGCCCGGGCTGGATTCGAACCCGCCAGCTCAGGCGTATGTGGCTGGCGCCTTAGCCTGTTGAGCCACAGGTCACATCTGTGGCTCTGATCAATCCTCCTCATCTCTCAGTAACTGCCATATTGGGTTCTTTTCTGTACCACGCTCTCTGTTGCATTTCCTCTTTCAAATGCACATGGAATTTTGTGTCTTAGTTTGAAGTTTTTCTGAATGGCACAACATTGTCTTGCCATCTGATTGAACACTCCAATTATTAGTTTTTTGTAACTTGTTCCAGTGTGTGTGTGTGTGTGCTTTTTTAAAGACAATCTGACCCAAGAAAAATAAAATATTTATTTGCAGGTTTTCATTTTATTACACAAAGACATTTATAACATATTCACACTTATGCACTGCAGTTTTTGCTTTCACAAGCCTGGGGCTCATTTCATCTCCAACAATTGTGCAGATTTCATATAGAACGTGGGAAGACTTTCACGTTAATTTTATGATTGCAAATAAAATTATGATTTGATGTTATGATATCCATTATGTTGACATACCATCTTTTATTGATCATATCCTGATATAATACATAGACATTTGAGGGTATTTTTATTCTGTTTTTATAAAAAGACAATGAAAGGTTTACACAGGCATTATATTTCACATGTGCAGTTATCTGGCTGCAGGGTAGCCTACAAGGAGACTCATCAGTATAGGGGTAAACCATTCTAATTTTTATTAATAATGCCACTTTGGCTTTTGTAATTTGTATACCTTTTTTCATTTCTTTTTCCCCCTATTCCAACAATATGTTGGAATGTTATTTATGATCTTTGCTAATGTAATAGGTGACAAAGAGTATGTCTGTTTCATTTCTTTTTTCCCCCTATTCCAACAATATGTTGTGTGTTATTTGAGATCTTTGCTAATGTAACAGGTGACAAAGAGTATATCCGTCCGTGTATCTGTAATTTACATTTATTATTATAATATTATTATTTATTTTAAATAGGAAGGAGTTTGAAAATCTTTTTATGTATGTTGGGGAAATTTGCCTGCTTTTTTTCTACAAATTGTTTTTGCTATTTTCTTCCTTTATCCCATACCATTTCTTAGATCTTTCCAGTTTTATTTTTAAGTATTTTATAGATTAATTATTCCTTGAAGGATGTAATTTATAGATGTTCCTATAGATCAGAGGTTCTCAACCTGTGGGTCTCGACCCCTCAAGCCCCCACACTGTATCCCATGGTTGAACTAATGTACACAGCTATGATTCAATAAAAAATAAATAAATAAATAAATAAATAAAAGAAAATACATCACAGTATTAGGAAGGTTGAGAACCACTGCCATAAATTATCAAGATGGTGGTCTCTGCTTTGTAGACATGGCTGACTCTTATGTCTGAATTTTTTGTGGTTTGTAGATGTTGTACTAAGGAAAAGAAATACATGTCATTTATATTAAGGTTATAAGTGCATTCCTCCATATTTCTTTCAAATATTTTTATGGTATCATTATTATTTAAAATTTTCATTCATTTCATAGATTATGCTGGCCTCATATACTGTTGAATATAGGTTCAAATCTCGTCTCCCCTCCACCATCAAGATCACTGGCCAAGGTTTCTAAACACTCGAATGATTCAATTTTGCACACATTTGGGAACTTTTATTGCTTTCTCTTCCATATTGATGCTCTGCTTCTTTATGTGCTGCTAGAAAACTTCTAAAATCATCCAGTCTTCAAAGAATGTTTTGTTATCCAGTTGGGTCAGTTTCCCGTCGTCATTTTCTGTTTCATTGTCTTAATGGTTATGGGTCTCTTCTTCAAATAACTTGGTATTAGCTTGCTTGGTTCCAGGAAAACATACTTATATGAAAATATTATATATTAATTACCTATAGATACATAATGAATGGACTTTTTTAAAACAGGGGTTTAAGTTTACAGAAAACTTGAATAAAAAGTAGAAAGAGTTCCTGTATACACCCCTCCCCAACCACTCTCAAAATGATTTTTCCCATTGTTGAGATTTTGGTTTAGTGTGGTACATCTGATACAAATAATGAAACAATGGCAATACATTGTTAATACCTAAGGTAGATAATTTACTTCAGGGTTCATTGTTCATGAGTACAATTTGTGGGTTTTTGGCTGTCATGCATTTGCCATTATAGTATTGATACCCAATTTCAGGTTCTTGGTCTTGGTGATTTGAAGAATAAATCCGTGGACCACAGATCAGTGGTAAGACAGAATTTATTTACAGAAAAGAATACAAAAAACACTAAAGCTCCTGGTAGAGAGAGAGAACTCAAGTGGGGAGAGAAAAGCTCTCTCCGTTTCTCTCCC
>CAUYON010084635.1:0-12200 GCA_963573935.1 Arctocebus calabarensis
TCATATTTTATGGGAAAAATCCATGAAACAAGAGCATTTTCCATGTAATTAATGAAAATAATTTTATCCATACAATTAATGACATTTCAATGCAATGTTAGTAAGAGTTGCTATTATGAAAACTGAACACAGTAGTCCCCCCTATCTATAGGGGATGTGCTTCAGGGCCACCAGTAGATGCCTGAAACCACATATTTTACTGAACCCTCTATATACTATGTTTATTATATACATATCCACACCCGTGATACTGTTTTATTTAGCAATTAAGTATAAAAAGGGATTAAAAACAATAACTATTAGTACAAAAGAGTAAGTATAACAACATTGCCATCATCACTACTCTTTACCTTTGGGTGATTATTAAGTAAAATAGGAGGTGCCTGAATGCGAGCACTACAATACTACAATTGATCTGTTCACTGGAGGACTACTGAGTGACAGATAGGTGGGTCACCTCTAGAGTATAGATCTGCTGCTCAAACAGATGGTTCAGGTCCAGGCAAGACAGAGTGGAACAATGTGAAATTTCATCCTGCTACTTACTCAGAACAGTGATCTCAATAAAATGGGCTTTTTTCTTGGATTTTCATTTCAAACTATTCCGACCGAGATTGACGACATTTACCTCAAACTCCAGAAAGTGAAGCCATCAAAAAGGGGAGACTACTGTGATCCATTCTTTAATATTTATGTCAACATTTCACTAACTTTCAACATGTTTTTCATGCCTATAATTCAACTTAAACTTACTTATAATAGCCTGCTGTTATTCTCCTTTCTATACTTTTCCTCCTGTATAGAGCCATTGAAAAATACTTACTTAAGTTTGAATGTTGAGCCATTTATTGACACCCACGAATCACCATTGCTCTGTCGAAAGACTTCAGTCCAGGAATGCTTTGACAGGGTGCTCAGAAATTTCTATGAGAACATAAATATTTTATATTTAAATAACTATTGAAGATTGTCCAAAATTTTAAAAGTGCAAGTACTGAATTCGTTCATTAGATCTACAATTGTCAAACAAAATTAACATTTTAAGCAATATTAAAGTTGCTTAAAATAAACAAAAAACTTTCACAAATGAGTGTAATTCTGGCTTAAAATGAACTGTTAAACATTTATACTCAGTAAGTTCATTCTTCTTTTTATATTAATTTCAAAAATTATGACTCATGTAATTTAATAGGAACCCATGTTGGCAAAACAAATGTAGCATGAATTTAAATACATTTCCAAACACTGTGTGTACATTTCTCCTGATGCTCATACTAACTTAATGCATATTTCTACTATCTTTCTCAGAGTTTGGGGTCTTGAAGGGAATTTAAAGGGTTTCCATTAAGGAAATAAGAGACGTGGAAACCAAAAATGGTCTGGTTTGTGCACACCACAACATTCCTTAACTAGCTAAACCCCCACTGTTGTCTGTCTTGGTGCAGGTGTTATACCAGTGGCCCCTAAACAGGTGCTACCCTCTACTAAATACAACTATGAACTCTGAAATTCATGAAAGACTCAAGAAAAGGAGACTGAAAAGAGTAAGGAGAAAGTGGAATGGTTTGTGACTGTAGGTTAAAGGATCATCCCAGTGTCTGGACATTTTATGTCTCCTATCCAACAGAACAACATGACCCTGCCCTTCGGTTTCCCAGCACTCCACCAGCAATGAAAGGTCCTCGGGTAAGTTCATTTCTTCTCTGTATTGGGAGGGATCCTACCAGCACCACCCTCAAGGGAGATCTATCAGGAGACCTGTTAACAATAAGAAGGCAAACAAAGAGCTTCTGCTCTGCCACCGAGAGACACCAGGGTAGGTGTGTCTGAGGGGACCAAGGAACGAATTCCATGACTATAAATACTCCATCCAGGAAGCCTCTGTGTCCTTGGGGGCAGAAGACTCATGTCCAGCATCCAGAGACACCAGATAGAATGGATTTTAAAATGTTATATGTGCATAATACTGTAGTGAAAGTTAACAAACTCCAGCTCACTGCATTAATATGGGTGAAGCGCACGAATATCACACAGGGTAAAAGGAGACAGACATGAAAGTGCATACTGTCACTGATGAAAATTCAAAAACTGGTAAAGTTTGTAATACTAAAGTTCTGGACCACATTGGTAGGAGGTGGAAGGAGAAGTAATAAGGTCTTTCACACAGGCAGAGTCACTGGGGCTAGAAAGTCTTTTATTTTGTTATCTGATGGGTATGATAGGAGTCCATTCACTGTATGATAAACTTGCCCATTCATGGTATGTTTATATACAGTACAATTAAATTGAAAAATTTAATCTGGAATAAAAAGTATTTATAGAAGTATAGTTGTCCATGAGCAACAAGAATTGGCAATACTTAAATATATATTAGGTTATGAATAGAAATAAACAGTGCACTGTGAAATCACACAACAGAATAATGTATAGACCTGTAAGTAATTAGTCTAATATATTTACAAGAATATGATGAATTCTATAAATGTAATATTGACTGAAATAAGCTTCTACTAAAATGTTTGAAACATTTAACGTCTTACCATTTCTTCTTCACTGTCTATATAAAGCAGAGTGGAGTCCTTAGAAGCACAGGCCCTCAAACTCTCACTCCAAGTTTTGAGTTCCTTACCAAAGAAATAACAATGGCTGGAATATGTGAACCACTCCTCTGGACAATGGCCACATTGAAATGCTGAGGAAAAATTATGAATTACTATCTCCACAATATGAATTTTAAAAATGATTATTAGTTTACACATTTTCAAAGGTATAAAAATGTATGTACATATCTATACATCCTCATAGGCATAAATATTTTAAAGAAAGGCACTCATACATATGCACAGAAAAGCATCAGCCTCTCATCCCCTAATTATGTCATCACATAAAGAAATACATCAGACAAAAATCCACCTTTCAAATGTCAAAAAATAACTGACAAAACTACTTTTCTTGGAAATCAAAATTATTTAACTGTTACCAAATGGTAGCGGTAGCAAATAGCAAAAAGAGAGTGTAGTGATTTCAAATGAGTACTTATACTTATTATTGGAGATAAGAGAATGTTCCCTATTACTTTTATCTTTGGATATTTATTGTTCAATACTTTATTACCCTGAAAAATATCTATTATCATTTTTGCACAGCCAAAGATCAAAACAAAATATAAAATGACTGGTATCAGTACCTTTCTGAGTTCCTACAGTCTGTGAAGAATTGCTCTGCTTCTGTGCTTTCGTAGCTGGTAAACCTGATTTTAGCCAGAAAAAATAAATAAAGTTAAAGAAAGATGGAGGAAAAAAATCTTTTCAGAGCCTACAAAACCAAACATATTCCTTCTATGTACTTCATATATTGTAACGCCACAATTATTTGATTCAACCACTTTAAAAAATAATTTCTACTTCTCAGTAAGATTTTTAGACTCCTATAATATGTCTGTTATGAAATTTGAACAAATACATATAATCAAAAGCAAAATCTTTCTACAATTATTCTTTTATTTATACTTTGAAAACTTCTGAATAGTCATTTCTCATTTAGTCAAAAACATACTTAAAAATGAGAATTCTCTGGCGTGATCTTATGCAATCTTTTGAAGTACTTTCAGTAATTCTTCCAAAACTAAACATACTTACAGAGAATGACAAGTCTGGTTACCACGGTGAACATTAAAACAAGAGAGATGATTCCCAGGATCCCAGCAATGAGCTTTTCAGGAGGGAATGGTAAACCTGTGGGGAGAGAAATGGAAACACTGAGAAGGGAGAGACGGAGGCAGTTTATTAGAATACATAAAAGATTATACAGAGAATCACCAACTCCACACCTACTAGAGGAATCTTTCTCTCAGAATATAGCATTGCATTTTAGTAAATGTCGTGCCCCATGAGTTGTTGGATAAAGACTACAGATGTCAACAACATGTGAGTAAAATTTGCATATTTCATATTAAAATAATATGTCAACATACAACTCTGATGTTTATGAATAAAACTGTGTGAGCACGCCCTGCTCTTTCTCCACAACTGCCCATCCTGGAACAGTTTAGAGCAGCTATTTAGAGCTTTACCTTTGCAGTGGTAAGTTTTGCCATCCCCTTGAAAATCCTGAGCTGCTCTTTGAAGGTTTAGTTCCGCATAGGTTATTCCTTGTTCACATTCTGAAACGGAGCTTTTAGTGCCCTTAGGTTTCCTTTGCTGCTTCCTTGCATTTGGGAGAAGATTCAGTTCAGAATATTGAACTGAATCTCTTTGGTTATCCATTTCTGCAGCTGTGGGTTGTCAGGGACTGTGCTCTATGATACCTGGACTTAGGAAAGTAGTAAATGGTTTAGATAAGGACAAGACCCTAGTGCAGTCAGAAATAATGAGGCGGAGAGTGGATATTGGTTCTCATTTGGCTTTGAAGAATCTAAAGATCTCACTCTAAATTCCTTAAAGCTTACCCAATTGTCTTAAGACAAAATATTTTTATAAGATTTTCTACATTTTTCAAAACATCACTGAAATAATGAAAAACAAAAGTAATAAGCAATAAAGAAGTCCATAAATGCATATATATTTTAAAAGTCTGATTGAAAGATATAGTTTTACATTAATACCATACCTGTATCAAAAATTAAAACATTACATTAAAAAATATATGCACTGATTGACAATCAAATTTTGAAAGCCAATAATAGTTAAAGACTGAGTGATCTTAAAATGGAGAATAGGAAAGTTTTAGCCTGTGCACTAAATCACTTTTATTTTGTACTTTACACTTGTTTATTAGAATGGACTCAGTGTTATTGTTTTTTCATCTGAATAACAAAAGAGTTCTTAGAAATCATTAAAATATACAGGATATTTTATATGTTTTAAAATATAAATGACACAAACTTATGCATAACTTAAACAGTATTAGAAACACTACAAAAAATCTTTAATTCTTATTTACAGAAGATTTGGCAGTTAATTTTATTGTTAAAACATAAAACCTTGAAATTATAAATAAAAAATGTATACAATCTATGGGAGAACACTTTTATTTCAACCTTCCAGAAAGTTACTATGTTAATGTCAATAAAGGACACATTAGTCATTTGAGTATTTTCATTAATTCATATAACATAATATAAACTTTAGTCAATGGGCTCTGGAGTCCTGAAATCTAGAATTAATTTTGGCTTTGTAATTCACATGGTGTCACCTTTAAAAAGTTGCTTAGTGTCTAATAACCTAGTCTCTTAATCTAAAATGGGAATAAGATCATACAAAATATAATGTATGTAAAATGTCTACCCCTCAAGCTGGTACCTGTAGTTCTCTGTAAAAATTAGCTATGCAGTTATTTTATTCACTATTGCTATTTTATGGATCATGGCAGTAAAGTCATGGAAAATAAATCATTACACAATCACTTGTATCGGCGTGGTATATTTTTCTGCAACATTTGATTAAGTTCTTAAAGTCTTTTGATTGTATATAACTAAGTTCAGCAATTTATGTAATTTACCTTATCCCTATTTTAATTAAAAATAAAAAGTGCTTTCTTTTAATACAATTGTCTGAGGAACTATGTTTGGCTTTCATCATTAAAGTATTTCCTCTTAATCTTTTATAGTGGGCAAGCTAAATATAAATCATTTTATCATTCAGTGTCAAACAATGTAATGATGACAATCCACAGTTAACTGTTCATTGTCATGATGTTTAGGGGTTTCCCTTAAACAATGTTTTCTAAGTAACCTACATATATATCTTGACTATGTCTCCACAGGCAGCAATCTGCAAACCTGGGAAATCCTCCAACATATTTTATATTTTAGATCTTTAATCTGAATTATTCAAATAAAGAAATCAGTTTCTACTCTGATTTTATTGCATATTAGTGTCCTCAGATGCATCACACCTGGTAGTTGGAATCTTCCACAAAATGAGGAAGGCTAGTTGAGAGATAGAGGGTAGCAACACTTACCTTCTGCGTCCATAAGGTCATGCATCCTTTAGTGCAGAGCCCAGGTTGCTCTCAGAAAAAGGTCCAAGGCAGCCTAGAATAAAAGGTTAAGGCATCAATTCTGAACAAGAACAAAAATGCCTGCGATCTTCACAGAGTGCCCTGCAAAGGCTCAGAGTGTGACAAGAGTGGAAAAAAGTAGATTTCTCATCATTGCATCACTTAAGGTCTGCACAGGAAATTCTCACATACGGGCTAATTTCAAATTAGTTTATCTCATCAGACACCTCCCAAAACAGGAGACACTGGGCTCTTACTGCAAGGACAAGGTAGAATTCTAAAGTGTGTCCTTTAGTTTGTCCATTGTGAGTCTGAGAAGCTGTGTTCATATTCTACAAGATATGGGGGAAACGACTTCACCCATCTGGGTCACTTTTTTATCTCTATCACAAATATGCCAACTTAAGCTTTAAATGTGCCTTAGGCGGCTAAGACTCCCTTTGAGACTAGTTTGCTAAATCTTAACATTATATTTCTTTTCATGTTCTTGTCATGTCACTTCCATTAACATAGAAAAAACACTAAAACTCATAGTAACATTATCAACAGAAAACTACTGATATTTACCATTAATTATTCTGAGAAAGTATTATAGTTCAATTTATTGTAGATGACACAAAATCCATCATTGCCAACATTATCGTCTTCATTTCTCTGCCTTAGTTCCTCCTTTTTTCATTTAATTTTATTTTTAAAATACGACAAAGGATACGACAAGTGAGGAAAACACCGACCAATATCTACAATGAACATTGTTGTAAACATCCTCAAAAAAATACTAGAAAATAGAATTCAATAGTATAAGTTAAAGAATAATACCCCATAGCTAGTGGGATTCATTTCTGAAATACCGGGACATTAAGATATATGAACATCAGTTAATGCAATGCACTCTTAATAAAATAAAAGGTAAAACTACAAGATAATCTCAAGTAATGTAGAAAAAAGCATTGAAAAAAATTCAAAAGTCCTTTATGATATACAGAGTAAAGAATGTGAAGATAGAGAAGAAAGAGATTCAAAGATATTGGACTTGAAAATTAAAGTGACTCACAAGCCAAAGAATGCTACAGCCATCAGTCATTGGAAGAAACGAGGAGAGGATTCTCCCTAGACTTTCTGAAAGGAGTATGGTCATTACGACACCTTCACTTCAGTCTAGTGATATTTATTTTGTATTTCCAACCATCTAAATCATGAAAGAATAACCTGTTATACTCCCAGCATGTCATGGACCATGAGGTAACTCTCAGAGGCAATAACCTTGAACTGGTTTGTAGATAGGTCCTGCAAAACAATCAAGAATCTGTAATCTGCCAGCCTACCATCTTTTTTTTAACCTAACCAGAGCATTCTTCCCTATACACACACACACACACACACAGAGACACGTACAGAGGCACACACATATGGAATATCTATATTTCTGAGAAAATACCAATAAACCACTAAAAATGAAGAAAGGAGATAAACAAGTATTCACAAAGTCCAGCAAAAACATGATATCTAGACTTAGAAATTCATAAGTGAAAATTAAAATAATGGTACAATTTTCACTCATGACAACACTAAATATTTTAAACAATTCATAAGCGTTTGAAATGGCAAATTAATATGAATAGAAAATTACTTATCTATATTTATTAAAACAAAATATGCAGACTTTTCACTTTCTGTTTTAAATAACTTCTCCTATGTAAGTTCTAAGAACATATTCAAAGCTATGCAGCACAGGGGTTTATCTTTTTTTTACTTTTCTCTAATGAATATATTGGGAACATAAAACAAAACAAATAAATTAGCTATGAAAATAATCATGATTAAGAATAGAGCACCAGTAATTATTTAATATAACAAATATTCTTAATATGTACAGCAAGATTAATAAGATTAAATATGCTTAATATGTACAGCAAGACAATAGATTGTCATATGCTGTGTCTGCGTTGGTTATATATGGATGGAGTTGCAAATCAATAATTTTCAAACTAATAATTTGTATTAGTTTCTATGTTATTAAAAATTAAAGCCTATGTCAAAAGCTCCTAAAAGGTAAAATATCGAATGTTTGAAAATATTGAATGACAACTAAAGTTATCATCTAACACCTTTTCTATATCCACAATTATTTCTAAAGATTTAATTTCCCAAAAAAACTAAAATAAAATATGAAAATAATTAGGGATTTTTATATCTTTACAATCGTTTTTTGAAAGTGTTTATAAATTTATAAATCCAGCAATAGATGTTTGTTAATTTAATGTCATGGTGGAATTATCATTTTTTGCAGTCTAACTATTTAGGATAATTAAATTCTTTTTGTAGCAGAGGAAGAATAAAAAATTGCCATTGTTATTAAGAAGGCAAAACAGAATTAGGTTTGTGATAGAATGACATGGAAAACCAATTCAAAATTGCAACATTACATTTCAATTAACCCAAAATATTAAATTTAAACAATAGGATGATGAAAGAGTAAAGAAAGTACAGGTAAATAATTACAACTTTCTAACTACACAATAATGAGGAAAAGTTTATGTTGAACTCTAAATATATCATTCTTATTGGTAATTAAAATATTTTTATCACCATGTTATATATAATCATACTAAATAACCATTTCATCATTAATTAAAAAAACAAAAATATTGTTATTTATAATTATAAACTAAAACAGAAATTTTACCTATAAGTAAATATTTGAAAACCAAATATAATTACACATGGACAATGAGTAGGAAGGGAAAATAGTCATCATTCTCATATGCTTTTCGTAATCTATGAATCTGAACCATTTTACTGGAAAGAAATTTGTCAGTGTGAATTAAAACTCAAAACATGTATGAACCTACTGCTCTCACAGTTCAAGATGGTGGAAAAAAAAAATGTTGTTTTAAATACATTGATTTAGATAGCCAGGCGTTGTGGCAGGCCCCTGTAGTCCTAGCTACTTGGGAGGCTGAGGCAAGAGAATCGCCTAAGCCCAGGAATTGGAGGTTGCTGTGAGCAGTGTGATGCCACAGCACTCTACCAAGGGCAACAGAGTGAAACTCTGTCTCTACAAAAACAAAACAAAATAAAACAAAACATTGATTAAGAAAAAGTGGTTACGTGGTTGGAAAAATAAAACAAGAAGATATAAGAACAACTACCTCCCTCCAAAAAAAACCAGAAGGAATAGCTGGATTCAAGCCTCATGTCCTCTTTATTAAAGGACATCTCATATTTTTAAAGAAATTACTTTCACACTAAACTATAATTAAGCATATTCTGGCTTGAGAGTTGAAATTAACATCCAGGAGTCATTTCTGTAACAACTTTTTGAAAGATGCAAATAAGTGAGAGCAATTATACTCATCTACTTGAAAAGTAAAATTGAAAATTTCGTAGAAGAATCCTAATTGTAAAACAGTATACAATTATTTCAGAATAGAGTTAATTTATTGTATAGATGAATATCTGAGAACCTAAATGAGAAACTTAGAAAAGCTAGTAATGACATTAAAATAACTTGTTAATGAGTGTCTTTGAAAATCTACAAGGGAAGCTCTCATAATTGCTAATTTAGTTTCTTTCCTCAACAAAATACCTATCGAGGGTGAGAGTGTTGCCATGACTTTTGGTACTTTGAAAGAGATTTCACAAACCATAGACATTTCAACTGAACATGAGAAAATATTAAATTTAGGTAGTACTTAATGAGAACCTCCCAATATTAAGTCTGAGGCTTTAAAAGGAAAAAAAATGAACCAAAGCATGTTTATTTGAAGAACAGAAATTATATTTTTAGCCTTATCAGTTAAATTATAAGTAATAATCTTTACTTGTAGCCTATACCAGAGTGTTTCCATTTTGTTTAGCATAGCATAATGCACTCTAATATAGCCTGGTTTGGCACAGTAATAAATTATATAACTTATATAATTTGGGAGACTTCACTGGATGTCAGCTTGTGGGTAATAAAGAAACTTCCTTATGATCTAATATAAACTTCTGATGACTCAGAACTTTACTACTGACTTCATTCTCCTCTAGCCTGTTCCACTTATTTTTCTTATAAATTAATTTTATTGTCCCATTATGGTTCATTTCCTCTCCTCTCATTGTTGTAGTGAACACCCTGAAGCCTCTCCATTCATCAAAGAGGGTGAACCACAAACCTTCCCCCATCACTCTCACCCCCTCTGGCCCCTGCCTCTCACCTTCAGATCTTTTCCACTCTGGCTTGGCCGATCACTGCCATAGGAAATCTCACCTTGTCACAAACTTTAAGATATTTTTTATTTTTCTTTGAAAAATACTAAGAAAAATACATAATGGAAACAAACATTAAAAACAATGAATGTGGCCAAAAAAAATATTTGTTACCAATATAAAGTCAAATATAAGAACACATACAGATCAGTAAGGAAAGACTGGCTCATGGCTCTAATCCTAGCACCCTGGAAGGCCGAGGTGAGTGGAGATATTGAGCTTAAGAGTCTGAGCAAGAGTGCAATCCCCATCTTTCCAAAATAAATAAATAAATAAATAAATAAAAATAAATTAGCTTGTCCTTGTGGCTGGTGCCTGTAGTCTCAGCTACAGGAGGATTGTCCCAGCTCGGGGAGGCTGAGGCAAGAGGATTGTTTGAGCCCAGGAGTTTAAGCTATGACACTAAGGCACTCTACCCAGGATGACAAAGTGAGATTCTATCTCAAAAAAATAATAAACAAATACTGACAACCTTCACCCCTTCACCAAGGGGCAAAAAGTGTGAAGAAACATGAAATATGAACAAAAAGTCACAAATCAACTAAAAACGAAAAAAAATGCTAATTCTTACTGATAATAAGTGAGTAAATTAAATTTAAAAAATTGAAGAGTATTCTTTTTGACTATCATGTTAAGGACTGTCTATATAAGCCTCATGCTAAGTTTGGCAAATGTGTTTTCCTGGTTATTTATGAAGATTTGGGGTGTACATGTCTGTAGATTTGCTTTGTACCTCAATCTCTTATAGTAAATACTGAAGTAATGGTGGAGTCAAGATATATAAGAAGTTTTTGAGATGTGACTGACTGATCTCCATCAAAAGAGGAATGCTTAATATATCATGTGCTACATGCTAGAAAATACTATAATCATTAAAAGCAGGAAAGATGATGTATAGGCAATGACATTGAGTAAATTTAAAGATTTATATTCTTAAGAAAGCATAATCTATTTTATAATATTCTTCATTCTGCATTAGTGAGATGTGGTTAAGTGTATGGGGAAAAAAACTTTATTAAAACCTTTAAAATATGAAAAATATATATCATACATAATATAATTTTAAATATTTAAACATATACAATGTTTGTTATGTGTAACACACGATGACGTCTGATAGTAATAGCTTTGATTTCTACCTGCAAGGTTAATTAGGAATCTTTCCTATTAAAGACATCTCTGGTTCAGTGTTTATTCTGTATTACTTATTATTATTGATTTTAATATGCCCCTTTATTAATAATTTTTAGAAATTATTTAAATTATTATACCCTTATTTGATAACCATCATAAATTATATCCTACTTAGACGGTGAATTTTAGGTGATAACCTGCATGAACTGGAGCATCTAGAAACCCAATGTTTGGGGTGTGTCTGTGAGAGAGTTTCCAGAGGAGTTTAGTGTGTGAGTCTGAGTGGACAGGTGGGCAGATCTGCCCTTATTGTGGGTGGGCACCATCCAGTCTACCAGGGCCCAGACACAATGAAAACAAAGTAAGGCAAATGTGTCCGTCCCTCTCCTGGAGCTGGGACTCTCTCCTCCTCCCCTTGGACATTGGAATGCTGGCTCTATAGGCTTTGGATTCCAGGACTTACTCCAGCTCCACTCCAGTTCTCAGGCCTTTTGTCTTGGACTGAGAGTCACTCCATTAGCTTTCCTGTTTCTTTCTTTCTCTTTCTTTCTTTCTTTCTTTCTTTCTTTCTTTCTTTCTTTCTTTCTTTCTTTCTTTCTTTCTTTCTTTCTTTCTTTCTTTCTTTCTGTCTCTCTCTCTCTCTCTCTTCTTTCTTTCTTTTTCTCTTTCTTCTTTTCTTTCTTTCCCTTCCTTCCTTCCTTCCTTCCTTCCTTCCTTCCTTCCTTCCTTCCTTCCTTCCTTCCATCCAACCAAACAAAAAAACAAACCAAAAAAAAAAAACAAAAAAAAAAAAAAAAAAAAAAAAAAAAAAA
>CAUYON010084638.1:0-33427 GCA_963573935.1 Arctocebus calabarensis
CTTCCATTCTTGACATACTTTGCTAAGAAGAATATGTTCCAGCTCCATCCATGTAAACATGAAAGAGGTAAAGTCTCCATCAAGGCTGCGTTGCATGAGCATTTTGATTAAGCCATCCTGCCTCCAGTCGCCACGCCCACCACCCCTGTTATATACATTATGAACCCAGAGAGTCCACCTGCAAGTGGGTAGAAAGTAGACCTTCCACAAAAGCCTCATCCATAACATTACAGTAAAAGTAACTGGAACTCAGCCTAAAGGAACACTTCCTGAGGGAAAAGGAGATTTATTGGGTAGTGCCTATGGCTCAAAGGAGTAGGGCACTGACCCCATATGCCAGAGGTGGCAGGTTCAAACCCAGCCCCAGCCAAAAACGGCAAAAAAAAAAAAAAAAAAAAGAAAGAAAGAAAAGGAGATTTATCATTCAAATGAGTTAGCTTTTTTAGGAACCTCCCTCAGTAAACTCAGGAGGGGAGGATGTGGGGTTGGAGGGGGGACAAGAGGGCTTTGGCTTGATCTCTGTTTGAATGTTCTGTAAGAATAATTCATGCATCATTCATGTTATTAAAAATCAATTTTAAGAGATGGAGATAAAAAAATGTCTTCTTCATGGATGAGTTCATGGATTGGAGACAGCTGGACTAGATTCTCTCTACGGTTCTTGTGAGTTCTAGAACGCGCTGCTGTCAGAGAGGAGCGCTGTGCTGCAGAGAGCCCGCGTGTGGGCATTGGGGGCTGTCTGCAGACAAGTGACAGCCCCGTGTGTCCACCGTGTAAGTCTCATTTAAGGAGACCTCACTCTGTGCCCTGGTTTTGTTTTTCAGCTCCCATGGAAGTGGTCCTCAGTGACACTATGGTGAGCTAGAGGGTTTGCTCATTCTAAGGACAGGGGACAGAGCTGAGCTGCCCCCAAGGCCCCTCTCTCTCTCTCTGCCCTGTGTGCCCTGAGGGCCCACACCATCACCCCCATGTAGCTGGCCGGATTCAACAAACTCAGTTTAAAAGGAGCCTCCTGAAGGCCTGGTCTATAGGAGCTAGATCTACTGCAGAAATAGGCCTCCTGAGCTCTGAAAGATACCCATTTTTTTTTTTTTAACATGAACTTATATATCCTTTTGAAAATGTTTGGTTGGGTTTGGGGAGGAAAGCTGGGCACAGTCATTTGGTTGGTAGAGTGTGGGTCTTCTACAGACCTTGTGCCAGGCTGCTGAGTCAGGCTCTCTGCCCAGTGACAAAGGGTCTTTGTCTTGCCCAGGCCCCCCTGCACACACAGATACCCACACATTATAGTGCATTAGGGAACTAGCACAAGTGGTGGCGTAGTACTCAGCTTATGCAAATCTTCTTATAGTGGAAAGTGTGCACATGGACAATGCAGCAGCTCTATTTTCTAGAATCTGAAAAATTGTCTTCTATTGATCATACACGTGGTATTTGCTGAACTTTTGCCTCGGGAAACCAATAAACAATGTAAGTTATTGGCACACCGTTAGATGTAGGCTTCTGTTCTGAGAGGTTTCAGCTTCAGGGGAAATTTTTATCTGTACCTGCCAATATGTCTGGGTGTGTCTGAAATGGGCACATCTCAAGAAATCTCTCCAGGTTTCTATATTATCAACCAAAGTTGCTCAAGGGACAAACTGACTCAAAGCCAGTTTGAGCCACCAATTAGAATTGCCAGTGTGACAAGGCTGCCACAAGTGTATACCTTAATCATGACCTCTAGGGTTTCAGAAGCCAGAGGGCTCATGCCACCTTCAAAAGCTGCAATTGTACCCCGTTCACGGAAGAGCCCAGCGTGTAAGAATTACTGCCAGTTCTTCTTTTTCTAGAAATTTCTGATTATCCTGCATGAATGAAGGTATATAGCTGGTAAGAAAGCAAAGCAGAGAATAATGTGCCTAAGTAGTGGGGGTGGGGCCTGGGTGGCTGCTTGTTCAGCTCTGGTGGCTTTTGCATTTCCTGTTTACTGGGTTAGGTGAAGGGCTGCAACCGGAAAGTCTCCCTGCTCCACTGGGCAGGTGGCCTCACTGCTCATGCCCAAGGCATCTCTGCCCAGGATGGCCACTTGGGACTCTGGATACCACATGGAGGTTTCAGTATTAGGAGATTTCAGCATCAATCACATCCTAATTCCAGCTACTTGTTTCAAATGTCCTTTGTCATGTTCTTCCAAAGTGCCCTTCAAAATTATATTATACAACTTCTCAGACCAGTGGAAGAAAAACTTAAAAATATTTTAGTCTCTTTTTTGATTGTTTTTGAGGTAGACTCTCTCTCTGTTGCTTAGGTTAGAGCACAGTGGCCTCAGCCCAGCTCGCAGCAACCTCAAACGCCTGGGCTCAAGTGATCCTCCTGCCTCAGCCTCCTGAGTAGCTGAGACTACAGGTGCCCACCACAATGTCTGGCTAATTTTTCTATTTTTAGTAGAGTTGGGGTCTTCCTCTTGCTCAGGCTGGTCTCGAACTCCTGAGCTTAAGTGATGATACACCCACCTTGGCTTCCCAGAGTGCTATGCTAGGATTACAGGAGTGAGCCACTGTGACGGCCTGAAAAATGTATTATTCTTAACACTACTTTCTGTTTGTGGGAATCGTATGAGTTCCTAAGGGGACTTGGCACCCAAGGCAGTGGAAAAGGAAGCACAGAAAAGCCCAGGAAATTCACAAGAACTTCACTGTTTCTTCTCCAAAGTCGGACTCCTGGTTCATTCAGCTGCCTGTGAATGACCTGTCATACAGGTGTGACAAAGTTAGGTTGTGTTTACCCATCCTTTCCAGAGATCTGATGATATACATGATCATAATGATTGTTTCTCCATCATCAAACTGATCTCTCAATATGGTTAGCTCTCTGAAAATTGAAACCAAATGGTATCTTAGGAAATATATATATTTTTAGATGTCTCCAGACTTTAGAAATGATAAATTCACCTTAAGTCTTTGAATAAACATGATAACCATGATTACCTCTATCTTGTATAGAAGAATTTAAGTAAACATTGAGGTGTCAGAGCAAAGACCTGAGCTGATGTAACTCCTATATTCAACTCAGTCCCCCCCCTTTAATGGAAGTGGCAGAAGATACATTTTCTAGATTTATTTCTCTCCATATTATTATCATAACAATGATAACACTAAGTGAAATTTATAGGTTATTTTATGGTTTAAGACATTGATCTTAATGGGAGCCTTCTCACCTCTACAATCTTAACTAATCACTCAAATAAACTGGAGAAGTTGGCAGGATTATTCCTCTCCCCATTTTGCTAATGAAGAAACAAAGATTCTGAAAAACTAAGGACCTCATTTAAAGTCACATGAGCCCAGCCCTCTGGATTTCAGATACAAAAAGGTCCTTTCCACAGGCCACACTCTCTCTTTGCCTGCAACACCGTGGCAGTGGGTACGTTCATTTTTCCATATTGATGTCATTTTTCTTTCCCTTTTGATCTTGATCGCAGGCGGTTTTAAGACTAGATCTTTATCTGATTGTTACTGTTTGAAGTCAAAACTGGCTCACTGGGAGTCCAGGGACTTGTGCTGATTGATGGCACGCACTGAACAGGGGCCTGCTGCTGTGACATTTCCAAACTGCACACTTCCTTCACTGACAGAGTGCCCAAGCAACAGGCCTCCCTGACATTTTCTCAAAACCAGGAAATGAAACTGGCCACCAGGAGCAAGTGACCGCCAGCCAGGGCATTGGTGCAAACCAAGCAAAGCACCACAGTGCAGGCAGCGTGGGTCACAAGGATGAGTGCATCCCACCGACAGTTCTCTTTGAAGACATGCAACGTGCTCCTTCTTCTCACCCTGGTATCAGCCACAATTATCCTCCACTTTGAAACACGATAAATTACATGCCTCTATCTGCATTTGTACACAAAACTCCACCCTGAACCTGCTCTTCCCCACAATCCTGGCCTCTGCATATGCTCAAGGACTGCCTTCTCCTGTCCAAATCCCAGCTCGGCCCTGCTTAGCCTCTGAGATTAGATGAGCTCGGTGTGCTCAGGGCAGGGTCTTAGGACAAGTGCAGCCTTCTCTAAGCAGCGTGGCTGAAAGGCTGAATGTTCTGATGAGGACCAGGCAGGGCTATTTCAACTGCAGGAGAATACTCCCCCACCCGTTTTCTTTTCTTTTGTTTTTATCAGAATCTCACTCTGTCATCAGGCTGGAGTGCCAGCCATCACCAGAGCTCCCTGGAGCTGGTCTCCTGGTCTCCCGCAATCCCCCACTGTGGCCTCCCCAGTGCTGGGATTGCAGGCATGAGCCACCGAGCCTGGCCTCACGTTTTCCTTTCTACATTTTCTCCTCTGTCTTCAAACTCCCAACCCCCACTGGGTTTCTCTTTTAATCAAGTCAAATCTCTAGCAAATGGCAAAAAAATTAAGACTATTTTTCAGTGTGTGGCTACAAAGGTAATTTTCCGTCTGTGGCCTTGGAGCCCTTTGGCACTGTGGGGAAGGCCCCCCCGCCCCCCACGTGCACACGCAGCACAGGTAGCCGTCCGTATCTGAGCCCTTGCAGCTCAGCTCAGCAGCAAACCCCACCAAGGTCATGTGCTCTGTCACCCTCTCCTCACTGTGCCGATCACAACCCAGATAGGAGGAGCGTATGGGAGCTGAGAGCCAGCTTCTCGAGTGTTTTACATTCTGGTAGGCACAGAACAAGGAGGGGGGAGTAGGGGGGGGGTTCTTCACTTATAAACCCATCCAGATGTGTCCTTCTCAGGGTGTTTGTTCTATTCGAAAGGAAGAGAGGTCTCCAAAGAGATAGGGCCAATGAGGCAAGACAGATGGTGGCAACAGAAAGAGATTCTGCTGGGTCCTGTATCTGCACAGCCTCGGGCATCTTATACCTCAAGTGATGTTCCCGCCGAGTTAGTCCAAATGGCACATGTGGTCTTTGTACATGTAACACCCAACAGTTTCTAGCCTATGGCTCGCTTCGCATATTATTGTTATTTTGATTTTCATCTGTTCTGGCCTAATAACTTGGCTGTGTTCACTCAACATCAACCCGACTAAAAGGAATGAAGGGGAACCAGAAAGCTTGAGTGGGGGACCGGATAGAACGGCTGAGACTCGCCTGGAGCTCCCGTCCTGTCAGTCTTCCCCGAAGTGTGGACTTGGGCTTGCTGCGTCAAAGTCACTTGGACTGTGCATTTCCATTCCAGAACCAGGGAATTAGCATCTCTGGAGCCAGGCAATCAATGAGCATCCTTTACACGCCTCAGGTGAGTCTTGCAGAGACGGAGTTTCAGAGCCCCTGAGTTAGGTGCTTAGTGGAAAAATTGTTTCACAACCAAATTCAAAATGTTGAAAAATGCTGCAGACTCCATCGCCCCCTTTCCCTCGGAGCTTCAGGGCAAAAGAGCTTCTCATCTATTTTTGTCAGCTGTGTACTCAGGGGCTTAGCACACGCTGTTTAGTCAAGTGGGAGTCCCCTTTCCCACTTGGCTCTTCCACTCAAAAACCACACCATGAGATGCCACTTTGAAGTCGCAAGAGAAGAGCTGACACCGATGGTCTGATAGTGAGCACCGCTTCAGCACAGCAGGCTCCCAGCACACGGCCATGAACTTGGGGCTTTGCTCAATAATTTCTCACACAACTTCAGTAAGGAAGTTCCTGACATGGCCCCTTTAACAGAAAAAAGGACTGCTCGATTTGTTAACCACCCTTTCATACTCGACCTCTTGTTTTGTGGTGCAAAAGTTACACAAGCAGACCGTTAGCTACCAGCGCTGGGTTGCTGGTGTGTTCACACCACTGTCTATTTACAGTCAGGTGGCCTGTACCCGGAGAAGACAAGCACAGACTCACTGTCCCCGACCTTCAGGTTGTAGGGGTCTCTGCCGCCAGGCAGCTGGGGTTAGTCCAGCCCTCGCCATAAGCAGCACGGGAGGCAGAGGGCTCAGGTACATGGCAGTCTGGGCTGCAGCCACAGCCCCCCTCCACCTTCCAACCTGCAGTAGCTGCAAGAGCAACAGGAAATGGCCGCCAGTCTATATATAGCCGCGCTGGGTTAGTCTGAGGGTGCTCCTTGCACAGATCACCACAAACTCATTCCCTGGGAAGGGCCATGATGGCATATGCCTTTCCCTCAGGGCGTTCCGAGGTGCTTGTTAAATTCACCACTCCACCCGAGAGGGAAGGCGGACCTTATGCCTTTTTGGTATCTTCATTTTAGACGTGAGCAGAACAGTGCACTTTCTTTTCCAAAGGATTTCCGGATACACTCAGCAGAGACTGAGAGAGGATGGGAAACAGAATGGAAAAATGCAGGATTTCCGTGAGCCTCGACATACAGCCCATCTGGGAAAATCATTCATTCCGTAGATTGAGTTTCCCTTGAAACTCATTAATTAGGCTTTGCTTCCCTAAAGAATTCCCCTGGCAAATAAGTGGACACATCCCTTTGTGATTACACAGCCTTGGTAGAGTGTCCTGGGGTCCTGCCACAGGCAGAGGCAACAGCAAGGGCACCACTGGCCACCTGTGTTCTCAAGGGGGCGTCATGGAAAGGAAACGAGAACAAGGCTGTTCCAGGTCCAGCCTGACAGCAGAGCCCCTTCTTCCCGGCTGCAGAGGTGCGGTCCTTGGAGGGTCTGCCCATTTACCAGCACTGCGACCTAGAGCCCATTCTCCACGCGGGGCTGCTGTGGCAGTGCCAGTTTGCCCTGCCCCTGCTCTTTTCCCCGATGGATAATCACAGAAATGGGTTGTGTGAACAGAGGAGCCACAGAGCAGGGTGTGACCCTGTCGGTCTGTGCACGCACCCCGTGCGACTTTTGAGTTTCCATCTGTGAAATGGGGATGGAGGGGCTGAGAGGCTGAAATGACGACATAGAATTGAAGTTTTTAGCACAGTGCTCACAGGCCAGAAACACAAAGCATGACAATCACAGTTGAGGTGGCTCTAATAGGACAATGGGGGCACTTCAGAGCAGTAAGAATCCCTGGACGGGAGACCCGGAGTCAAGAGTTTCAAGTTTTCTGTGTCCTGAAACCTCTCAGGCAATCTCAGCTGACTGGCTCGAGCGACATGTGAAGTTTGTACTCTGATGTCAGAAGTGCTTCGAGGTCAGGCTTTGGGTCAACACAATTCCTCCCGACCACTCTCTAAATGGTGCCACCAAAAAATGTGGTGCCGAAAATTCTCAGTTCTTCCTATTCTGAAAAGGCATTGAAGACACTGAAGTTATAGAATGCCCTTTGGGGAAAAAAAATAAGGCTTCCCTTGGGTACAAACATCTGGAGAACAAGTTTTAAAGGTTTCCTGTCCTCACAGATCCAGCAGCCCCTGTCTGCAACGCCTTGTCCCAGGCTGGTTCCCAAGAACCGAGACCTAAGAAACCATGGTGGATGTTCTGGTTTCCACCCTTTCAGAGAAGGTGGCAGGGACATTTGTCTACGTGGTACCCCTGATGCTTGGTACAGGAGGCCAAAGAAAGAAAGGAGGACTCATTTGCCCTGGACTCAATCTGGAGCCTGCCTGGCGAACCTGTATTTTCCACGGAAGCCCTTCTGCTCCCCACACCTCGCCCCTGGGCCTTCTCTTTTCCATTCTCTTTAATTGTGCTGAGTCCCCAACCAAATCACCGAGAGTTGAAAACACAGTTGGCAGAAGCCAAGCCTGAGGCTGTGTGTGCCTGAGATTAAGACTTTTATCTGATCTTTAACAGTGTGCAGAGGAAATCCTGTTCCAAAACCCAGAGCCCTGAGAGAAGAGCTGCCAGCAGCTCCTCCCTCCCACCTGCGACATAAATCAGGACACCTGAGATGTGAACGCGGCTCACTGTTTATAAATATAAGACGCTCACTTCCGGGGCTCCCACTAGCCCCTCCCCTAACTTTACTCTTTGAATCACAGAGCACAACAAATCCCTCCACAGAGTCCCTAGCGTTGCCCCTGGACACCTGGGGTCACAGCACAGAGATGCCTCGCAGAAGGGGCTCCCTGCACAGGAAAGCGGAGGACTGACTTAGGGATTTGCACCGGAGCTCAGCCAGCTCTTCCTGAACCCAGACACCAGCAGCTGTGTCATTTCCGTGGAGACCCAGAGTGACTCGGGTCCCTCTCATTTCCCTGCCCTCACCCCCAGCGCGAGGGCTAATGCGGTTACCTGATGATTCATCAGCTCCCTGGGCATGAAGGAGGCTGGGTTTACGGGTCTCCAGGTAGAACTGGTGATGCCCCCGGGAAAGGAGGGGAAGAGACCTTCCCCGCACCTGGAGGAGGGCTGTTTGCCTTGACGCCTGCCCCTTGGATCACTTCCTTTACTGCAACACAGGGGCAGATCTGCCTCGTCACCTGCCATCCCTGCGTGTGCCCAGGGCTATGCTGGGTGTCTGTGGGGACTACACAAGAAGGACTCCTACTGATGGAGCTTATGGTCACAGGGGCCACAGCAGCAACAGGAAAAGTGTCAGAGCATCAGTGCACGGGAGTAGTGCCCAGCGGCCACCAAGAGAGAAAGCTTTTGGCCTCTGGCCCAGCACCCTGGCCTGTGCGGTGAAGGTCACGGAGACAATCGCTAACATCTTTCGGGCTCTAGCATCCCCTGCTTCTGTGACAGCCTCTGCTGGATAATTCACTAAAGATGAAGCCAGACCGTCCCTGCCGCCCTCAAGGGAGCCTGGATGTGCATGGTTGGTCATCTGGCCTGCACTAAGGCGTGGCCACTCTCGGCCCCTCACTTGCGGGGGGGGGGCAGCGGGTGGAGGGCACCAGCCCGGGAATGAGTGTGAGGTAGATTGAGACTGCCCAACTCCTTCACCTGAGGATGCAGCTTCTGTCCGTCTCACACTCTTCTGCCTTTTGTTAGAGCTTGGAGTACACGTGGAACTGGCCTGAGGGGACAGTGGATAGTTTGCTCTAGATCTGACTTATTTCTCTCCCCACTCCCCAAATTTATTGGGGGGCCCCTTGAGAAGCTGGGATAGGTATTTCTTTCTTTTTCTTTGCAGTTTTTTATCCTCACAACTGGCAGGGAGCGAAGCTTTCCTTCTGCCCATGTGGGACAGAGAAGAGCCCGGGACTGGCTGATCTCCCAGGCCCTCCAGCTCTCTCGGCTCTACTTAACCAAGAAGCGAAGCCAGGCTGGGCACAGAGGACAGGGTCCATTCTGCCCTGAGGTGGAGTCCCTGGATGCTGTGATGTCCTCCGGCTCACACAGGGCCCTGACACCGACCGTGAGCATGTCTTCCCGAATCCGTGCCAGCGACCTCACTCTGCTGGCCTGAAGCTGGCCATTCTGGGAGTATGGACACCTTGGAAATAGGGCACATTAGGCAAACCCAGCGGGCTGGTCATTCAACATTTATAAGCACACGTGACTGGATATGGACTCAGACCCCAGCAGACCTGCTTTTGAAGCTGATACTGTGGCCCCCCGGCCTTGACTTCTGCCCAGGTCCCAGCTGATTTTGTCACCCGTAAAGGTTGAAGCAGGGCCTGACTTGCTGAGATCAGCCTCCAGCTGCCCCAACTCCTCACCCTTTTCCTCTAGAGGACTTTAAACATTTTGCCATGGCTGCTTCTCGAATCCACAAGCTATACAATATATCAATGATTGATTTTAGAGCTGCTATTTGTCAGGAATGGAACTAAGGACTTTGCATGAGTTATTTCACCCAATTTCATTCTCACCCATGGCCTTATGAAATAATTTCATCATTTTACGGTTCAGGGAGATGAGGCGTGGGAGGTCACCCGGCAGAGCTAAGATGTGAACCCAGATCTGATTCCAGAGCGTGCTCCTTCCAAAATCTATGTCCTTTCCACTAGAGACATGTCTATTGTGGATATGCGATTCTTTCTTTCTGAAAACCTATCCAAACGATATTCACTGTGAGGAGGACCTTCAAGGGTGGCCTAGCCTGCAGGGCCTCAGCGCAATCACTATTGCCCTTCCCAAAGACAAGCTGCCCTCCCCCACAGAGCACACTTCCTCTGCCCCCGCCCGCCATCGCGCTCCCCTCTTCAAACTCTGCTCACAGCTTACTTCCTCCTTGAAGCTTTCTGTCATTAACCCCACCCAGTTTGGGTCACTTCACAATTTGCTTCTCCTCAAACACTGTTACTCAAATTCATTGTAGAATCCTCTTGTCCTGTTTTGTACAAATGGCTTCACCTGGGGCTTCCTCATTAAGCTGAACCTCTGTGCAAAGTATCATAAGACGTTTGGCCCTGGTGGCCTCCTCAGGGCTGACCTCCTGCGTCTCTGTCTATGAATGACCTGGCCTTCCATTGCAGGGCTGTCACCCAACTGGCTCACCCAGGGGCCAAGTCTGTATATCCTTTTTTTGGCCAAATTTTGCTATTGGTGTGGCGCTCGGGCAGGTAGGACAGGAGACACAGCCCAGCCTGGTTAGTGTCCCTCAAGGAACTCTCCTTTTCTGGTCTTACTACTTGATTAAGGGGGTCAAGACTGCCCTTGTCCAGCCCTGAGGCCAGACAGGCTCTGATTCTCTCTGGGCAGGCATCTCTGAGGCCTACTCCCTACTCCCTTAGACTGGCTTACAGGTGGAACCCAGCAGTGGAGTTTGGGGAGGCGTCTTTCTGTTTAATCAGCAGTGCTCTGAAAGGTGTGAACACAGGTGAGCATGGATGGGCGTGGGCTACACATGCATATGTCAGCTGTGCTTTCAAACCTTCTAAGTGGGCTTAGAGGGGAGGCTGGGCCTTGGGCCTTCTGAGACGGGATGCCAGAATGTAGCAACTGGTCTGATTTGCATCTGGGAAGCGGTTTCCGAGAGCTCAGCTGATGTAGGTGCCATTCTGAAAGGGCTCCCTGGACGGTTTGGACTCCCCCCTCCTCCACTGCTGTGTCCTTGCCCCCCGACCCGCTGCGTCCCATGCCTGGGCCACGTTCTAGTGCCTCCCCTCCACCAAGGGCCAGCTGTGATCTCACGCTGCCTGCCTCTGTCCCCTGGAACGTTAACAGGCTTCCCTCCTGCACAGACTACCACTTTTAGACTGGTACACAGTTTTCACAAGACAGGGTTTTGTGGTTTGGGTTTTTTTTCCTTCATAAGTTTGCAGCTGCTAGTTTTGAAACCACCAGCCCTGAGGCAACTCAGTCAGAGAGAGAGAGAGAGATGGAGGGAGGGAGGGAGGGAATAAAAGAAAGGAATGACAGATGTCTTTCTGGAAATCAGTTATCACACTCAAAAGTTCTCTGTGGCAGTCTAGTCCTTTCTTTGTCCCTCTGCCAAGGTTCAGTTGGTGACAAGCTCCCAAGCACATTTGAGGGTCCGTGGGCACTCTGTCAAGGTAGATGTGACAAGGAGGCTGCAGGTGTCTATGTCCCCACAGGTGGGTTGGGAGGGGCCCAGACTTCTGGTCACCATCTGAAGTGGGCCTGCCCTCTCTCCTGTCCTGCGTGAATGTGTATGTGTGCGGCGGACAGAGGAAGAAGGGGGAGGGCGACTCAGGGAGACCCTGGCTGAGTCTCGCGTGCTGTGGGTCACTTTTCATTCACAGCTGTAAGCATTTAGCTGAGCACACATTGAAGCCAGAAATAAGTCAGATCTAGAGCAAACTATCCACTCAGTCGTCCCCTTTCCTCCTCCCTTCCACGTTCGCTGGCACTTGTGGTGGTTAATTACAGTCTTCACTCCAACCAAGAGAACACCTAGGTCCCAGCCTTGGTCCTCTTACTGGGCAGAGTGTGGCGGAGTCAGGGGGTGAGCTGTCAACCTGCTCTGGGAGGCTTTTGTGTGTCACCTGCTGGCTGGCATTCCGACTGGAAGCCTGTGGCTCTCTGTGAGCCTCATAAAAGCACTTTTGCTGGTGGGAGAAGGGAGAATCACAGTGCTGTTAACAAGAGAAGGAAATGAGAAATGACTGGGCCTCCCAATCAGACTCGCTTTGAGAGGGCAGGAACAAATGTGGGAACCTCTACCTTCATAAAACTTGGCTCCAGCTTCTCCTAGACCCGTTCCCATCTTATATCAAAATTATCTGTGTTCTTGTTATTCTTATGCTTTCTCTCCTCTCTCCCCACTCCCCAAATTTATTGGGGGCCCCTTGAGAAGCTGGGATAGGTATTTCTTTCTTTTTCTTTGCAGTTTTTTTTAGGCCAGGTTTGAACCCTCCACCTCTGGTAATAGGGCTGGTGTGCTACTCCTTGAGCCCCAGGAGGTATTTCTTTGCATAGTCCATAAAACTACCCAACACAGTAAGTGCTGTACTGTGTGAGTGCAGAACTGTGTAAGTGCTTATTTAGCCGAACTGAATGTTATCACACTCTTACGAGCAGATTTTCCTGTGATCGATAACAGAGAATCCAAATTCTCTACTGCCTGGTACAAAAGGTTCCTCGGGTCAGGCCCCAGCCTGTTTCCTGCCCCCCTGCCGGCCGCCCCATGCCGGTGGCACGCTCATTGATGAGGCACTTTGCCACATTCGTGTCCCTGTGTATGCTGGTCCCTCTCCCTGGGTCACCTTGTCTGGTAAATTCCAAATCAGGTTAAAAATCAACATCACTGTTTCCCGCTCTCTGAGTCCACCCCTGACTCTCTTGGGCCTTTGCAGTCGACCTGGTTGCTCCTCCTGCTCCTGGGACGCTTCACACGCAGAACCGTGGAAGACTTGCCGTTTTCAGTGTGAGTATGCATTTACACCTGTTTCCTTCAGGAGGCCCTGAACCCGTCAAAGACAGGGTCTTATACCCGATTCATTCTCGGTGCGCACACTGCCCAGAAATAGGAGGTGCTTAGTAAATGCTACATGATTAAAAGGAAAAGACAAGTGAGTTCCATCGATCTGATCTTGGGATCTCAGGCTGGGTGTTTTTATACCTCTCCTCCTCCTTCCCCTCTCTTTTCCCTCACGTGGCTGCCTCCTGGGGCTCAGGACACATATGGCACCCGGAGTGCATTTATTTCCATCTCTGAACTGCCTCCATCCTTGCGGACGAGTTCCATAAAGTTACCCACAGGCCTTCCTGCTCACGGTGATCCTGGGCTTCTCATGTTTGCAAAGGCCTGGATCGGTTACCTGGAGATGTGGGCGCCGTGAAGATGAGCCTTCCTGCGTCAGACGCACCTCCCCCAGGGAGCCCTCCCACACACGCCTAAGCCCACAGGGGTTTTCCTTTTCTTCTGCATCCTTTCTGCTTACCCTACTTACTGCCTGAGCCTCCCCTCACTGCTTTGTTTTCTTCAGTCCATAACACACAGCATTATGGACTGAACGTTTGTGTTCTCCCAAAATTCATGTTAAGTCCCAGCACCCAGTATGATGGTGCCAGGAGAAGAACCTTTCAGGGGGTGGAGCTCTCAGGGGTGGGCTTCGTGTCCTTATAAAAGTGACTGCCGAGAGCTAGCTTGCGCCCTGTCCCCCAGGCAGACACAGCAAGAAGTCGTTGTATGCCACCTGGAAGGGAACCCTCCCCCGCAGCGAGCCGTGCTGCACCCTAAAATGAGTGCTTGCTGTTTATAAGCTACCAGCTACCATCCTGTGTTACGGCAGCCCCATCTCAGACATGGGTATTTTCCTTTGTGATTCGTTAGATTCTCCCCACATGGTGGCTCCTAGTGCCGAATGCAAAACGGGTGCCTGGGTCACACATTCTACATTGCTGGTCTGCCCGTTCACCTCTCTCCCTCACTCCCTAGGCTGTGGCTTTTCCCAAGAGAACTCTACTTTATCTGACTAGCTTATTATTAATTAGCATCATCTACATGGCTGTGATTCTCCTTATGGAGTAAATCTTTGGTAATTTACACGTCTTATGATCACATAGTTGCACTTTCCCATGGAAGCCATACAAATCCTTTTTGTATTTGGTTCAAATATTACTAAAAATGGCAGAACTCTTCGCAGTAGGCGAAGCTGCGTTCCTGGGTGCCTGAGCAGACGTATCCCTGCAGGGTTGCTGGCACCCCGGACGACAAAGGCAGTAAGTTCTACCTTTGTCGAACTTTGGGCCGGCGAAGTCGGCCGGGTGGGGTTCGGTGTCCGCCGGACTGGTGGCTCTGCTCCCTGCTCCTCCTGCCCACTTCCCTGCTCTGGGTCGGGCCTATCTGAGAAGCACTTTCCACCTGGGTCAGCTCCTCCTCTGCTTCTCTCCTTCCCCTCCCCAAAGCTAGTTCAAAGTTTCTTAGGTGGCCCACAGTCCCAGGACCTTGTGAGGCTAAGCTCATGTAGCAAACGTCATATGTCATGTGAAGACTCATATGATCAATGTCATATAGCCTAGTCACATAGGGAGGTAATTCCTGCATTTTGGTGTATGTGCCTCCTGGACATTCAAAGGCATGAGCTCATGGAGAGGATTTCGGGCAGACGGGAGCTGCTGCTGGAGACATTTGCGGATGAGTCTTCCAGAACATCCACCATACTTGCTGGATGTCCACATCCATGCCAGCTGTGGATGGGCAGGAGAAGGGCCCCCTGTCCTCCAGAATGACCAGGGAACCTCTGCCTCTAAAGCCGCTTAGTGGGGCTGCAGAAAATTCCTTTAGTGGGATTTCCCCTTAGGAAGAAGAGGAGTGAGTGGGGTCCCCCAAGTTGCTACCTGGCCTGAATCATCTAGCTTGGAATTCACAGTTTGGAAAGTCAGTCAAATGCCTTCATCCCCTAACCTGACCTTCTAGAGAGCCTGGAGCTGGCAATTTCCAGATTCTTTTGCATCAACATGTTGTTTGGTTAATGCAGCTGAGCATCTAAGCCTCATTTTCTTAGAAACAGGAAATCCCAGAGTGCCAAGAGTAAACAGATCCCAGCCCCCCAAGGTCTGGGTTCATGTAGGGGCTCCCCAACCACAGGGTCCGTGCGGCCGAGTGCCTGAGTTATACTCTCGTGCCCATAACTGATTCTGTATGTGTAAAAAGAGATTGTGTCTCTGCAGCTCAGGGACTGAACTGTGAGCCCGAACTGCTCCAGGCTGGCTGGGGACATGCTAAGGATAGGGTCACAATTTCAGACATACAGCAAGGAGTCTTTACAACTCAGCAGGCGGTTCCCCCGCAATCCCTATCACAGACTCTTCAGCCTAGTCGCTTGTCTTTTTCTTTTTGGTGTCTTCCATGACAGCGAGGGCCTGGTCCGTCTTATCCTCCATTCCAGCCCTCCATTCTAACCCTCTGCCTAGAATAAGAGGCATTGGCTGGGTACCAATTAGCAGAATGAATGAATGAATGAATGAACAAGCGGCATCATGTCAATCAAGCCGGCCATCCCAGAAGAGGGCATTACTGGAGAAGGGCTTGACTGTCCCAGCTCTCCCTGAAACTTACGCAGGTGTGAGGCCCACACGATGCCTCTTCTGAGAGGCTCAGCGAGAATTAATTCTCCCTCAAACTTGCCAGCCCCTCTGTTGGCAATGCCACAGATTCTCCAGAAGCTTCCCTGAGTTAGTTGAGGGAGCTCTGGTTAGCTAGGGCTGGAGGGGAAGAAAAACTCTGGCCAGCAGAACTTGACTGGGCTGAGGGGGAAGGGCCAGGCGGCCCAAGGGGGCTTCTGCTGGCCAGACAAAGAGCCCTCAGAAAGTTCCCTGCCCAGCCTCCGCCACACACGGAGACGACCAGAGGGCCTGGCCTGTCTCTGACAACCAGCCGCTGACCCTGTCGCTGAGAGGGGCAGGACGAGGGGCAGACAGCTGCACGGAGACGAGACGCGGGAGTTGCTGCGCGGGGACTGCAGAGTCAGACTTCGGAAGAAAAGAGGCAGCTTCTATTATTGGTGGCTGCTTTCCACGCATGTGTAAATCAAACAGCTTGAGCAAAGAGAGGCCTCCTAGTAGCAGGAGATTCGGATTTGGGGGTGTCTCTGTGCTATCAGATTGGGCCGGCCGCTGCAGTCCATCTCAGACGGCCTTCCATCTGGGCTGCATTATGGGCAGAAGGAGGTGAGCAGAGGCCTGGCCCCGTGTTTCTGGTTTTATGACTCAGGGCGGGTTTTGTGACTTTTTTAACATCGCCTTTGCAGCATTTCATGCGGGCTCACTTTTAAAGCCTCTACTAAAGATTTTATTAAAATAAAAAGAGGTAAGTCTAGCTCTATTAGAAATGCCATTGGGGTAACTAAGATGACACAGACCTTTCAAAAGCCCAGAACTTAACTTACTCCTTTAATGGATAACTGAACCTGGATGGTGGTGATGTGGGATCAGTATTTAGTGATGTGGGGAAAATGTCCATAGTTTGATGCTAAAGGAATAAAAGGAGGTTAGAAAACGATATGATTCTGCTGATTCAAAAATAATACACACATGTCTGTGTTTCTGCATGAGAGACTAGGCGGAAATACACCCAGTGTTAGTAGGCTCTGTTCTAGGTCTGAGACCACCGGTGCTTTTGCAGCTTTCTATATTCTGCAAACATAGAAATGAGATGTTACTTGGGAAATCATTATTTAAAAAAACTTAACAAAGTACACATTTAATGAGTTAGAAAAACAAGTGAGCCAAAAAGAGAGGCGAGGTACCAGCTCACACAGGACAGGCGTTCTCAGGGGCTGCTTCTCTGCACTGGTGGGATCCTGACCTCTCCCGCCGCCCCTGTCTCTGACTCTGCGTCCTCCGGCCCTTCTCGCACTACACAGCTCTCAAACTGTGCTCCCCTGGGGCACCTGCTGTCTGACAGTGCCCAGCATCACTCCCCACTTTGTGTCAGGAAAGCAAGAGAGGCCCTGGAAACAAGAGAACGTTCAATAAATGTAATTTGACCTCCAAAGTTTATAGTAGGCCTCACTTGTCACTTGAGTTTGCCTGAGATCTCACCAGCCCGGCAAAGCTCACACTGTCTGAAGGCAAAGCCCCCACTGCCTCTGAGGAAAGCACCAGGGTACAGCTCATTAGGTCCATTCCAGCAACTACCAAAGGCCACCTCTGTTAGCTGCCCAAGACTCCCGGGGAGCTAACTCATGCTATAAATAAAGAGATAGCATGAATATATAGTACACATATGATTATACGTATGCATATATTTTGCATGTATGTACACAGATACATATATGAGTGTGTGCATTTACACACACCTGTATACGTGGTAAGTATATCTGAGAGAAGAGGGGCGAGAGTGTACACAAAAAGACCACTCCATCCTCCCGCATCAGGACCCACATGTTTTCATCAGGTAACGGACGAGGAAACTGAGGCCTGAAGTCGCATGGCTGATCTGGAGTGTGGACGCAGACCTGCCTGTCTCCAGTGCCCCGACTCGTTACCAAGATGCCTTTCTCCCTCCATGCTGCCATCCAGGCAGGCTGCTGTGGGTGTAGCGAGTCCCAGCGCTCATAATTGCTGGGTTCATTTTGGCCTCCAGAATAACCATGACAAAATTTGTGGAAATGTTCACAACAGCTCTGTACTTCCAGGTTCTGAGATCAGAAACGGAAGTTTCAAAATACCGAAAGTTCGTTTATGTTGAACATACTGCTTGGGCTAAAAGCAGGAAGTCCAAGAAAGCCTGATCTCATGAGATTTTTCAGCTCAATTTGGACCCACATCTGCAATTCCGAATTTTCCACTGAGTCGGACCTCAGCTGCTCTGCTGGTCTCTCTGAGCCTGCAGCTCCAGCAGCGTGGGGTACAGATAAGTAATACAGCCTGTTCAGTAAGGCCATATTCACTAAATTCACTAAGACTTATCCAGTGACTGGTCAGTTGTAGGGTAGTGACCTGAGACAGGCGGTGGAGAGGAAGAATTAGAATTTGAAAAATATAGGAGTTTCTCTCCATAAAGTTAAGTAAAAAGAGCTCAAGGCGGCGCCTGTGGCTTAGTGGGTAGGGCGCCAACCCCATATATTGAGGGTGGCAGGTTCCAACCCAGCCCCAGCCAAACTGCAACCAAAAATAGCCGGGCATTGTGGCGGGTGCCTGTAGGCCCAGCTACTCGGGAGGCTGAGGTGAGAGAATCGCCTAAGCCCAAGAGCTGGAGTTGCTGTGAGCTGTGTGATGCCAGAGCACTCTACCAAGGGCCATCTCTTAAAAAAAAAACAAAAACCAAACTGAAAACAAACAACAACTCTAAACAATAAGTCATCCAAATAATGAGCTTGTTCTTATTTCCAGGTGCAGGAAACAAGTGGAAAGGAATCCTGCCCCCTGCTCCTTCCCACCACAGCCCTGGTTTCCCCATTGGTCAGAGTAGGCTGGTGGCGGGAAGGGGGAGGTGGCGGTGCCCCCCCTGGTTTTCCTGGGGCTGCCAGCTTTGGGGGGCTCAGGATGTTGGGGGGATCATTTTGGAACCCCACTCCCACAGCTTGAGGAATTTTGGGAAGCAGAAGGGGAGACGGAGGCCAGAAGTCGGAGGACTTGCTCGGGACAGGCACGTCTGGTTGGGAGCAGAGCCCACCCCACGTGGGCTCCGTTTCAGTGGTAACAGCTGCCCTGCCCACCTCTCGGTGTTCAATGGTTAATGGATATGACAGAGTTTTAAAATAACAAAATATAAAGTCAATGTGGGTTGTTGTATTTCTACATATTCCAGTTGGTGGGCCAGTCAGTATGGCTGGTGGGGCCTTTAATTTGAGCCCCATTCCCAAGGTAGAGTTTTCTGGGGCTGCCCTTGTCTATGGGGCGTCCCTGCCAGGAGGGTTCAGGGGCTCCCCCTCCCCAGCAGCCCCTTAGAGGTCCCTATGGGAACGCCTGGAGGACTTCTGGCTCTCAGGGGTCCCAGTGCATTGTGCCCTGGGCTCCTCTACTGTGGAGTAGAGCTCATTTTTTTAAAGCACTATTTCAAATAAGCCACACCCAAGTGAAACAGTCCGAGAGGTAACAGACGGTTTCCTAGAACCGCCCCTTCTCAGTGGAGGAGCTCAGACACACAGAGGTCGCTGACTGTCCTCAGAAGCCTGTTGCAGCAAGGTGAAAGGGGGAAGTAGCACGATGCAGTTAGTAGCTGCGTGGCGCCCAGTCAACGATGGAGCCTCTCTGAGCCTCGGTTTCCTCCTCAGAATATGGCAATTGCAATAGACACTCGTGGGTTGACGACGGAACTAAAGGGGGTGTTTGTAAACCGCCTGGCATACACGTGAACCGGCTTCCCCTGCCTTCCCTGCAGCCACGCACTGCCCTTCAGGGTAAACCCTGGGCACCTCCCTGCCTCAGAGACAGCCTCTGTGAGCTCCAGAAGAACTTCCACAATCTGGAAGAACAAGTCCTCCAATTTTGCAGGACACCATTTTATTTTGAAGGAATTCCATACACTTAGCAAGTATTGAACAAATACCATTTTATAGCCAACGCGTCCTGAGGGTGCCTTTCTATCCGAGAGGCCCTTCTGGGAATCTCCTCTCTGCTTACCCAGGGCTGGCAAGGCCTCCGCGGCCGCGTTGCAGGTGTGCACTCCTGGCTGGGGAGTCTGGCTTGGGGGCTCACTTGGAGCAGAGGTGAAGCGGGTAATTTCCCCCATTGATGGAAGGTGAAGTGGGAGGGAGTGGAGCCTTCCATGAGACAGGATTGGGTGTTCTCCCTGGAGCTGTGTGTGCCCCAGAAGCCGAGTCGGTGGGCAGAGGCCGACGCTGCCACTGCTTCCCCCACCTTGGAAAATTACACAGAGTGCACTTGGCCTGCCAGCTGCCAGGGAGATGCCTGCTGCTTTCTGAAACTGTTCAACCTCCTTAGAATAAAAAACAACAATGTGCCCGTGCCCACAGAGACGCGCTTGGCCTCTCCTCTTCCTCCTCCCTGCACTGGAAAAAGTACAGGGTCTGTAAACAAGTCATTAGATCCGAGCTCCGGCCCAATTTAGACTCTTTGTCTGTTTTGTCCAGAGTGAGCTCGTGGGCACACCCACCCAAACCCAGCACAGCCCAGCAGGAATGCAGAGCCCGTGGCCAGGCTCACCACGGCTGACCCTCCCGTGCCCGGGGCTCGGGCTCCCTTGCCTGGGAGAGGAAAGTGGAAAGGGACACCATTCTGACACCACACTGCTGAGATCTCAGTCTCTGGGTTCGAATCCCCAAAACAGCTTTTCCTTTTGGACGTGCCACCCCAAACTATCAAAAGTCAAAAATCCACCTCCTTGAAGTCTGGCAAGAAAACCCTAAGATCAGCTTCTCTTTTATTCCCGTACTTCCTGTACAGGCAGGCTTCTAGAAAACAGAGGCTGGAGAAAATGAAAGTCAATGCCAAGTACTAACCAGACAGAAGAATAACCGCTTTTCCCCCCGGGTCCCCCCACCCCCAGCTCTGGCATTATGGGCTGGAGAACGGGGCCCCTCTCCTGCCGCTGATCTGTTTATTTTGCACTCCATAAAGGGAAACCAGGCCCTTCCCTGACATTTTGGCTTGGAGGGGGTGGGGAGAGAAGGAGGTCCAGAATTTAAACTCAAAACCAGATCAACTTTTCTAAATCTCCTGGTGCCTTTGCTGTGATTCCTAAATGGGCCACATTGTATGAATCGGGCTTTTAACTCTCCCAACCGATGTGCCTCTGTGTCTAACAGTTGGTTCCTGACCCCCAACTCCATAAACTGCAATGACCCTTTCCTGACTTCTAACCGCGCAAGTGCTCCCCAGATGAAGTTAGGGACAGGCACATTCACAAACGACTTGGCAGCTCTCCATTCCCTGCCATGCCACCAGCTGAGCTCTGATAATCTGTGCCTGGGACACAAACCTTACTCTCCTGGGTGGATGGTGGCTTCCTTTAGACAATGAAACAGGGAATTTCCTTTGTCCTGGAAATGTTCCGCTTGTCATCAATGTCATCCTTATCAGCAGCCCACAACCCAGCCAGGAGAGGCCCAGTGTTCAGAACCCTGGGGTGTCACTACAACATGTTTTCTTCTTCTTTTTTGTAATTTTTTCTCTGCCCTGAATTCAAAGCATGACCTTTACCAGTGGAATTCAGTCGGGCCATCTCTCGGGTTCCCCAGTGGGGAAATAAAAGTGGCACAAGTGGGGCCTAAGTTGTTTTCACTCCAAGAAAGTAGAAATGTTGTTTTCTCTCTATATCATCCAAATAAGTGAGATGGGGATAGGGAAGGTAATAAAAAGACCCTTAAAAATGGTTTAAGATCTTGTTAATAAAACACTAGACCCTGGCATTCCTACAGACCATGGGTTGTGCTTTCTTCCAAATATCATTAACTCCTCAATTTCTTCAGGCTTCCACTGTGGCTTTCATTGTTTTTAATGTAATTAATTTTCTATTTGGACAGGTTGGGAAATAGATTTTTTCTTCACTTGAAACAACAGGCAAATGATGGTTAGGAAACGGGGTGGAGGTATTGGGGACACTACAAGGCCAAAGGAATTGCACAAATAAACTTGTGCTAATGTTAACACTCTTGTATTCCAGCACAGGAATAATTAGTTGTATGTGTTTAATCGCTTAGCAACCCCGAGCTCTTATTCCAAAAGGCTCCCATATGTAGTGAGTAAAAAGTCTTTGGTGGCTCAGTGGGTAGGATGCTAGCCCCCTATATCGAGGGTGGCAGGTTCAAATCTGGCCCCGGCCGAACTGCAACAAAAAAAAATAGCCTGGTGTTGTGGCGGGCGCCTGTAGTCCCAGCTACTTGGGAGGCTGAGGCAAGAGAATCACCTAAGCCCAGGAGCTGGAGGTTTCTGTGAGCTGTGACGCCACCGCACTCTACCGAGGGCTATAAAGTGAGACTCTGTCTCTACAAACAAAAAAAAGTCTTTGGTGTCAGACAGACAAACAAAAAAAAGTCTTTGGTGTCAGACAGACTCTACTGGTGGCATAATTTTTGGTGAGCCACTTGCATTTTGTATGCCACATTTTCTCCAACTGGGAAGGTAGATATGATGGATGTACTCATAGGGCGGGTTGGGGGGCCAGCTGGAACACCTTGAGGTGGGCCGCATGCCCTGGGCTGATCAGAGCCTAGTTACAAACATCATTGTCATCAGCACCGCGTCACTGATACCTCCCACCAGTTGTCTTTAAAGCAAAGATAAAATGAAGGGCATAGCAACTCTAGAAAAGATCTTGGAAGTCAATCCCTGTTCATAACCTCTCTAGAGTCTTAGATCAGAGAGTTTCCTCTGAAATTCTAGCAAACAACAGATACAGTTAGCACGGCTGTTCAGTAGGCGGGTGTTTCTTTCTTTCTTTTTTTTGATCTTGCAAAATGCTTTTCCTGCCATCTTTGTTACAACATCACTTCGAGGTAAAGTTATCACTGAATCTCCCATTCTGCAGCTCAGGAAACCAAAGATCCAGGCCCTTGTTTAAGGTCAGATAGCAGTTTGTGTCAAAGCCATGAGTACAGTCTATTTGCCAAAAAAGCTGCCTTACTTTGCCAGAAAGGAAGTACATCCAGTTAAAACCAAGTGATTTCAGGGTGTGGGAAGTGTGAAGGTGGAAGCCAGCCTTCCAGAACCTTCTTAGCCTTGACATTTCTGGCTGCACACGAGCTGACACACCTGCACACTACACACTCAGCGCGACCTTGGTCTGACAGTGCCTTCCAAGGTAACCGCTGTCTTGGGGTTCACCATGACACTCAACTTTCCCTACTGAAGAAAGGGGTGTCTTATGGCCACACTGATAATGCCGAGGGGACTATGGTTAGGATGACTAAGCTTGGGTCCTTAATTTAGAGACGCCACAGGCAGGCATTCCATTCACCAGCCCGCTGGCTCAGCGGAGACTCATCGAAGGCCCATTCTCCAGCTTATCAGGCAGGGTTCAGCCTGAATGCCACTTCCTCAGGGAAGCCTTTGACCTCTGAGACTAGGGTAGGTCCCACGTTCCACCCTCAGAGGCACCAGGCTTCCCCTTTCACAGAACTCTTTGCACCTGGCCAAATACCTGTTTTCTCTGCCCGACTATAATCTCCATCAAAGCGTGAACCACACCTGCCCTTTTCCTACTGTCAAAAAGCACCTGGCACACAGGAGTTGGTCAGTGAGGGCGTGAGTGAGAGGTGTCCGGCCCTGAGGGCTCAGAGACGATTCGGCAGTCTCTGCCTCCAAGGAGCCACGGCAACATCAGATGCTTCGAGCGAGGTAGGAGGAGTAACCCCATCTCTCGGCTCACAGCACTGTATCGTACACACTCTTCACGTTATTCTCCATGCAATCGGAAAAGCAGGAGGACAGGGTCTTCCCAACGGAGGGAGATTTTTCTGACAATCCGTGAGCTACAGAATTATAGCACTAATAAGCTCTAGGCGAAACAGTCAGGGTGGGACCATTGGAGACTCCAACTGGGCACTCTCTGGCCATCTTATCCTCTCTGGGGGGCGGGCGTGAGTAAGAAGCAGTGGCTTAGCACCTCCGAGACCACTGTGGAGAGCTAGACCTCAGGGAACTTGCCTCACCTTCTCCGAGGGGTCTGACCATCTTAGTTGTACAGAGTCAGCTCACAGATTCATGCCCCAGGTTCAGTGGTAGACACAGGATTGACCTGTACAATGAGGTGCACCTGCTGGCTTCTGCAGTAGAAGCCACTATAGGTCTGCTTGTTAGCCCGGACTTAGTAAGGAGGTCAGATGTCCCCGGGGGAGAAGGGCTGGGGCATTTTTCCTTACGGTAATCTATCCCCACAGAAGGTGCAGCGTGTCACACATTCCTGTGGGTGAGGGGAGGAGGCACATGGCTTCACGTCTCGGGAGCGTCAAGGATGCTCGGCATACCAAGTGGGGAGAAACTGGGTTCAGGAGGCTGCCACTGGGGCCACTCGTTTGCTAATTAAAGTCGCTTTGTTCACATGTGTACTTACGAAGAAACCCTACAGAGAGTGATAGAGATCTGGGAACTAGGAAAGCAAACCATCTGTTAATAGTATAAAGCCCTGCAGAATAGGAAATCGTATTTTCATGGTGGCATAAAACACAAAGCACTAGAGTTGAAAATGACCTTAAAAATAAGTTAGGAAATGCCATATTTTACAAATGAAAATCATCATGTTGTGTATAGGGCCTTCTTTGGCCAAGATTATTTTTCGACGAAAAGGCATAGATCAAAAGCCCATGCCTTTCTTGGAAAAGCCCGATTCACACATTCAGTCATGATTTGTGAATATCCTTTGGAGAAATTCCAAATGCCCCCATTTTATAGAAGGGAAATAAAGTATTACATTCTCAAAGGTCAGCGCAGGCTTCGTGGTGGGGCCAGGCGCCCAGCGCGAAAGTTCCAGCCCCTGGCCCACCTGATGATGCTGAGCGTTCCCTTTTCATTTTGTTTCGCTTTAATGCTAGTCACGAGAGTAAATGGAAGTGTCCGTCTCTGTGGGGACGACACATCACTGACGCAGATAAAAATAATCTGTGTAAATACATCCCTCTGGCAGATTTCAGATGTTAAAATTATGTTTTTGACCTGAGTCGTACAGACTTACACTGTCTGCTATGGGAGCCACTAGCCACATGTGGCTATTTCAATTTAGATTAATTAAATGTAAATTAAAAATTTACTTCCTCTTTGCCCTAGTGGCAACATTTCAAATTCTCAAAAGCCACTTGAATAGCTAGGCCAGTGTTTACCAAATTGAACAGTACCTACCATCTCTACTTTTGCAGAAAGTTCTCATAGACAGCCCTCATAAAGACAGTTTTCTTAATCTTTGACTTTCCTTGGTTTTTAAGATAAGATTTAAAAGATTGAGATAAATGGATGAAGTTTCCCAAGACTCTTCACCAAAAACTTGTGCAAGCGTGTGTCTCTTATGTAGTGTCCTATACTTGGATGATTTTAAGAGAAAGATGTTTGAGCTTTTTGTAGCTTAAGAAAATATTATTGCTCCCTTATGCCAAAATCATATTCAAAACCAGACATTTAGAGTTACTTGAAAAGGCTAGAAAGTGTTACATTCGCTATTTCCAAATCTGTAAATTTGGGGGCACACACAGGGAATAGTGAAGGTGGCAGGCCAGTGAGTTTGTCCCGAACTTTAACACAATCCCACCTGATGAAAGTAGATAGCACTGCCAAATAAGTTTCCTACAGGGCTGCCTTTATGCCATCGTGTGAGATGTTCTTTGTAATTTGAGATGCTCTCCAATGTCTTCACCTTTACTCTGTGGTGTTGGTGTGGAAAAACACAGAATGCTCCTTCAATATAGCGTCTAGGTCTTTGTTTTCGTGGGGAGGGGGGGCGGGGACCACGTCTAGATTGTGATCCCTAAGACCTACAGATTGGTGTCTGAGCAGCTCAGGGTCCCAGCCACAGACTTGGAAATCCTTATTCTGTTGGCCAAAAATGAAACCCTCATATATAGTGCAACATATTCAGAAAACAGATTAAAGGAAAAGTTTTTAGTCTCAATCCTAAATGTTGGAATGAAAACAATCACTTTCCTTCCTCCGTCTCATTATTCCGCAACTCCAGTGTGGGTAGAATATGGACAAAAGTCCTCTTTCCCTCCACTCTGATCATGCAACCATTTTTGGCTGTTTAATGTATCATAAAAGACAGAAATACAACTTCTCCTAAAATCCTGGTGATGCCCAATGAAGGCAAAGATGGAGCTTGCCTTGCTTGGACTTTGACAGAAGGGCCAACATACTGTCTGAGGACCATCTTCCAAGAAAAATATGTCCTTTGTTCTGTTGTCCCTTCATTTACTCTGAGGTCAGGAGACCCTCATAGCAGCATCACCACTTAAAACAGACCTTCACAACCAATCAAATTCGTATCCCTTGTAGAGGGAGCTTAGTTCTACCATTCCTCCTAGGCTGGAAGAACTAAAATGCTGGCTTCCTTCTGGATTAACCAACTTCTGGCCTGGCTCTGTTTTCCCTCAGCCCACCACCTCAAGGACGCAGAGGAGGTAAGGGAAGAGGTGGCCCAGATGAATGGGTGCAGGCAGTGATGGTGGACATGGCTAGACTGATGGGAGTTTCAAAACTATCCACAGGGGTGTTGCCACATAGGTTGGACAGGAGAATTAGTTTCTCTCTGTTTTGTGTTTGACACAACTCTCTTTATCAGCAGCACAAGCCTGGAATTCCTGAAGCCACACTCATATCCTGCCATCAGTTTTTACGTAAGAAACCCCATTGATTGAGATGGGAGTTTCTCGACTTGAACAATAGCCGGATACGAGGGAGGGAAGGGAGGAATATGGATGTTTGATCTGTACTGGAGAATTTGTAGAGGATGGTGTCTACACGGGCAAAGAGATATGAGTATGCAGCTCACTAACAGATTTAACCAAATGCAAGTCTTTAGAACATCAAGGCCACAGAAAAGCAACCCAAGGGACTCAACATAAGCAACATTTATTATCTATCAAGTTAAAGTAAGATAATAATAACTAGCACAATGATGAAAATAATAACTAAGATAACAATGACTAGGACTTTATCATTAAAAAATACATCTCCTCCCGTCATTCTTTTGATTCTTATAATTAGTAAGATAGATAGAAAACGTGATGTTATTGTTACTGTCATTGTTATTCTTACCTGACAGATAGCTAAGGAGAGAAGAGAAGCTAATATCTGGCCCCAAATCACACAGCAGATCAGTGGGCTTGAACGTAGATTTTCAAACTTTAGACAGCATGTAGCTTTCACAGAATTATTCTGCCACAGCCATGATAATCTAGCAAACACTCCAGAAACTCACTGCCAGCCTCACTAAGATTTTGTGTCACCTTTCTAATTCAAGAATCACTTTATAACACCTGGGCGTTCCCACATAATAATGAGTGCACACAGGATACATTTTATAACTTTAGTTGACTGAATATTGCCAACCAGCCCCTTACAAAGAAAAGAGCAAGGAGTGGGGCTCTCTCTTTAGAAAAAATTCCAAACAAGGCCCAGAATCTGAAATGTTGCATGGTTTGTAATTAGCATTGAGAGCGATGACATAATGAGCCACCCAGTGCTTAGTTTGTAGCAAGTGAGTAATTAATTCTTTTCTTCAAGAAAGTCAGAGCAACTCGGCCAAGATTGCCCAGTCAACCTAAGTCAAACTAGGCACAGAACTCAAATTACTCAAACCAGTGTGTGCTTCAGCAAGTTAGAGGGACTGACATCAGAAGATGGAAAGGCTTTCAAGAGCTCAGAGGTGTCCCCAGATAGGGTTGTGATCAAAGCTTGTTAAGGACTATGAGAAAGAAGTGGAGAACGAGTTGTGTTGTCATTGCAGACACCCGATACCCTCCAATCACAAGGGAGTTAAAAGCGGTCTTAGTATCTGCTGATACACCTGTTCCATCTCTGATAAAACTGACCACTCAAAACTTCTTATTGATGTCAGCTAACACAGCAAAAGCGACTCTTGCATTTCACATAACATTTCCCTACCCCTGCCAGAGGTCTGAGCCACCCATCCCCAGTGATGGGCAAAGCAAGTCGCTCACTTTCGAGGACATTCCCTATATTCCCCAGAAGTTCACCTCCACTGTGGCATTTGTCTCTTGTATGCATACTTACTACTAACACTTTCCTGTTTCCAGTTATTTTTAACAAGTAAGCATGCAAATGTCTGAGCAACACATATTAAACTTCTGTGGCCATTTATGATGAAGAAAAGATGAACCAAAGAGAATCTGAACCATCAAAGAGCTCTTACAACATCAATATTTTGAGCCTTTAATTGGAAGTGAATCAGAAACAGGCGTGTGAAATTTCCCTTGAAATACACATACGGTTTTAAGATTTTAAAAAGGTTGCTCTGAGCAGGGAAGAGTCTGGGTCATACCCACTCCAGACTGATGGGAAGAAACAATTCTGATGTGCTCCAAACCTAGCCCCTGATCACGGCTTGTCTACAAACCCTGGGGGCAAAGTGGCAGGGCAGGAAGGGTGGCTGTGTGATTCCTTCACCATGCTACGGATCCCGTAAGTATGGAGAGATCCACAGACCTCCAGGAGCTTAGAAGCCAGGACAGCAAACCCCTGTGCCCCTATGGCTGGATGGCTTCCCTAAGGCACTCTGGGAAATTTCACTTCTTCACCCGGCGATTTCCTGAAATGACATTTTTAGCAAAACTGTCTGCTCTTTCTCCCTCCCCTTTCTAGAAAAGTACAGAAAGTACAGGTGTCTCACAAGTTTCTGACCTCTACAGAAGTCTTATGTTATGCCAAAGACCCGATTGGTGCAAAACTGCTTGTGCCCTTTGGACTAATGTGCCGTTATAAAGAAGGCTAATGCCAGGTCCGTGTGGCTCTCTACAGACAGCATATCAGGGCCGGGAGTTGCACTGCTCCCCACAAAATGCATGATCTTTGCTCTGGGATCGCTTCCCAGGCTCCAGTCCCCAGGGCCTAACTGTTACCCTTGGCGTTGTCCAAGCAGGTGATGTGAGGCTGAGCACCCGCATCCATGCCCACCCTCACACACTCTCCTCATGCCACAGACTTGCTCTTCATCTAGAGATGATGGCATTGTGGACTGGGTTAGAAGTCAGTATGAATTAAATCTGATGAATTAGCCCTCTGCAACGATGCCTATTGCAGGGGCAAGGAAGAGGGGTACAGTTCATTTTCATTTCTTTTTCCCTTTCCAAATCCGTGATGCTTGTAAAGAGAAAGGTGTACTTGAGGAACATTTGGGTGGCTACACCATTGCCTAGCACCCTTTGCAGTCCCCAGGAGTAGTATAATGGTCAGGGGATAGGACCAACAACCAAAGAAAACACGAGTCCTAGCGGGGCCACTAAGCCTTGATGTCTTGGCTCTAGATAACACCCTTCCCATGGAATGTGGTGTTGGGGTGCGTGAACGTGTGAGTTCTGAGCACAGTATCTCTGGCCCTGTTCTTATCTTTAGACACACTGTGTCCTGAAGCCCCAGTGATCTCTTCTGAGCAATGGTTTCTGACTTTCTAAGAGTATTGGGAGTGGAGCAGCACCATAAGTAGGCAATGTGTGATAGGTGCTTTGGAGATACGAGAGGGTCCAGCAGCTCTATTAAGAGCACACCACTGTTACTCTGGGCCATGCCTACAGGTCTTTCAGTAAGAGCCAAGCGAGGAAAGCAACAGCCTCAACCAATTTCTGGAATTTCTTCTTCAACTGACTTTGATGATTGTTTGTATCACTTTGAAGCTTCTTTCCCTATCTGCATGAAGCTAGAGTTAGAACACCAAAGACACACGGGCTGAAATCTTTATACACTAAGGTTTCTTTGCAGACCTGTATGTTGAATTCAGGTAAAAAAAAAGTTGCATGGTATGGAGAGAAATGTTACTTATAACTTTTTGAAGTACAAGCATGTATGGGGTGGGGGTGTTCATGCACGGTCAGGGAGAATGAGTTAATTTTCCTTCCTGGAATAAAATCGAACCGCAGCTAGAACAACTTTTGTGGCTCATTGACCCCTGATAATTGCACATGGGGCTCATCATGACAGTGCGGAGAAGGCTGTGAAAAAACGCAAAGGCGGACACTTGGCCTTATGCATTGAGAATAAAAATTTAAAAATAATAGGTTCTTTAGTGCTAAATTGTGTTTGCTCCCAAAGATCCTTGGAGCTCTGGTTTTCTTTGTTCTGCCAAAGGAAAAAGGAAATATATGAGGAAGCTGGGCTAGTCCACAGGAAGTCTCACTTGGTCTGATAAAAGGAACTGGTGTGAGGTAGCTTTGGATAAGCAGTTATAAGTCAATCAGCCTTGAAATAACAAGAAAGCCTATTCAAGAGAAACTGGAGCCTGAAGTCAGCCATTCTTGATGATTTCCTTTTAACCTTGCAAAACATTCCCTTCTTTGTGTTTTTTATAACCTCCCCAATCTGTTATTTTTTAAAAATCGTGTGTAGTGGTGTATGCATGTGAGTGAAAGAGAGTGAAAAAGAGAGCAAGAGTTAGAGCAAAAGAAAATAGAAGTCGTGAGGGTAGAAGAGGGGGCCTTGTCAGGCCAAAGCGTGCCCTATTCTGCAAAACCTTAACATTTCGCCTCACAACACGGAGCCCGCCGTTTTCATGCCAGAGCATCTGGTGGCAAAGGCAGGCAGGCTCTTGTACCTGAGCCATACAGGTCTTAGGCCTTCTTGAGTAAAGGGCGGTGGAGAAGGGACCAATTCACTGAATTTTCCCAGTGCATACTGTGGCTGGGTCACTTAGACTAAAGGAAACTGCATGGCCAGGCACAGTGGCCCATGCCTGTAATCTTAACACTTTGGGAGGCCAAGGTGGGGGGATTGCTTGAGGCCAGCTGTTCGAGATCAGCCTGAGCAAGAGCAAGATACCATCTCTATGAATTAGAAAAATTAGCTAGGTGTGGTGGCATGTGCCTGTAGTCCCAGCTACTTTGGAAGCTTAGCCAGGAGGCTGGCTTGAACCTAGGAGTTTGAGATTGCTGTGAGATATGACAGAGAGTCAAATAGCTCTATTCATCACACAACCTTGTTACCCTGGGTCTGGCCTAAAAGGTGTTTCCGTAAGAGTAGACAGTGAGGCCAAGTGTTTATGATGATGCCACTGCACTCTAGCCAGGATAACAGGAGACCCTGTCTCATGATAAATAGATAGATAAATAAATAAAGGACAAAACAATAACAAAACCTATGTGGTCCTCAATAGAGGGGTTTGGAACCTGAACAAAACCCTGTGTGCCTTGCAGGTGGACAGGATTGGGTTCAAATCATTACTTGTCTATTTTCTGCCTATATGACCTCAGGAAAGTTATCCATCCTCTCCAAAATGGAAATATTGCATCCATGCTAGGGTTGTCTCAAAGATCAAGTGTATATCTTAAAGGTTAAAAGAGCCAGAGACACCTGGAGGTGGAAGAGAAACTTCTTTCCCTTCTCATAACTGTGATTGCTTTTCCTTCTTTTAGTCCCCCTTAGGTAAAGGGTGATTGTGCCTCCTGCTCTCGGATGAGTGGTTAGAGACAGACAGGCCTTGGCTGGGGCCACGGGGACCCTACTGCATGGTGGGTGATACAGTTTCAGGCTGAACTGGGGCCCCGGGGGTTACTTGTTTGCCCACAGCACAGCACCACTTCCTGTTTTGAGAAGAAGGGAAAAAAACCTTTCAGAAAACTCATTAAGAGGCTGAAAATTCTTCTTGGACATCAAATCATTGTCTTTATAAGAGTTAAGTGTAAATGAATTGAAACCAAATAAATTCAATTTCCTTTCAATTAATTACAGGATTTTTTTTTTTTTTAAAGACAGTTGAGGCCAAATGTGTTTTGGGTTTTAAATGAGACCAAATTCTGGAAAAGAATCTAAGACCCTAGAGTGGAGTCAGGCCTTATTCTTAGTTTGCATTAACAAAAATGGATTAGCACAGCTCCTGTGTCACTTGGCAATAAGAACGACCCGCTCTCAGAGATAGTCACCACGCACTTGCTGAGAGCCACGGCCTTGCACTGGGAAATTTGCACTGGGATTGCAGGAGAAGCTTCACATAGGTCCACATTGAAAGTCTACAACAGGTTCAGTCTTCCTCACCCCAAAATAAATGTTCATAAACCCTGTCGAGGATCAAAGTCATATATGCACAAGAGAGCAGAGAGGAAGTTTTGAAATCATCTGTTCATTTTATAGATGAGAAAACCCTTAAGATAAATAATGAAGAAATGAGGCGACTTGCCCATTGGGGGCGGAATGGGACATGAACGCAGGTCTTCAGATCCCAGTCTAGCTAGACCATTTCTTCCTATGCTCATCTCTGGGGTTAGCACATTTTTGGATGAAGTCATAGAGTCCATCCCCTTTTCTACAAGTCTCTTCCTAAGAGTCTCTATTTTTTAAATCAGTTCATTCAATTATAAAAGTAATAGATGTTAATGATTAAAAATAAAATACTGTACAAATTTACTGTGTGAAATGTAGAAGTCTACTTCTCTAAGCCCAGAGGCAGCCCCTGTTAATAGTATCTGATGTATCCTTCTAGAAATTGTACACAAATAATCTTACCTATGTGCGCTTAATTTTTTTTTCACTTAAATGGACTATACATTTTGGAACTTGCTTTTGTCGTATGATTTTTTTTTTATTTTATTAAGTCATATACACTTAGATCATGAATACATTTATGCATATGTGGGGTACAATGTGTTTTTTTTTAATACAATCTGATGTGGATACAGCAAACTGTATGATATATACATTGGAGAACCTTTTAAATTAGTGTATATGACAATTAGTTGTGTTCAATAGTAGTTACATGGACTTCCTTACATGAGTCTTCCCTAATTAATTCATCTGACTCTGATTTTTCTATTACAATGTTACAATAAACATCTTGTACAGATGTATAGGTATCTACATGTACATCTATAGAATTGGAATTATCAAATTTGTATAAATATTTTAACTTCTCAAATAGCTGTTTCCCTCTGGAAAGATTACACCAAGTGATATTTCTAACAGGAGAACAAGACTGTGACCTTTTCCTTTACTCTTTCTAACTCTGGGCTTTATTAATCTGTTTCAATCTCTGCTGCCCTCTTAGCTCATAGATGTTGGAGTTTCATTATTTTCTTTTCAATGAATTTGTGCCTGTGCTAGAGATTCTTTTCATATGTTTATTGCCCATTTGTATTTTTCTCTAACATTGTCTATTCATAGCATTTTTTGCCCATTTTTCTGTTCAGTGGCCTTTTTCTTACTTATTAATAAGTAGTCTTTGTTAAATAAGAAATTAACTTATTACTATGTCTTATGTATGAGAAATATTCATTCTCAGTTTCTCATTTATATTTTCATTTCACTCATGGTAATTTTGTTTTCATGTTAATAGGTAGAGAAACTGAAGCTAAGAAAGGGGAAATCAGAGGGAGTGTTCTAGCTGAAGCTCTGTCTTTTCCAGAAGTGTCCTTATGTAGAACTAGGATAAAAGGGTAATGGTTACTATAAAGCAGATATCAGCTTTGGGGAAATGTGCCTAAATGTTCGTACGATAGTCAAGTCACAAATAAAGATTCCCCCAAGGTGTATAGTTTTTTTTGGAATCTCTGATAGTCAGAGCTTAGATTCAGAAAGCAGAGAAGCCTTTACTCTCTATAGAGAGCTGGGAGAAACAGTATAGACATCTTGCTCTTATTCATTTACGTGATGCTCTGTTGAACACTGTGCCTGGCAATGTTATTCAAGTTTTGGGTGAATGAATAAATAAATGAGTATGAATTAAATGATATATGTCCTAAACCAAATGATGCTACAGACATGAGAATTTTAATCTAAATACTTTTGTATAGACTGTAATAGCATGAACTTAAAGACAACTCCAAGCTGAGTAGTTTTTATAATATTAATCTGTTTGTTTTTATGTTTCTGCTACATGAGTGGTACTGCAGAAGTGTTCCCTTGAAGATTTTTTCCCACATAAAATCAATGAATACCTGGGCGGCTCCTGTGGCTCAGCGAGTAGGGCGCCGGCCCCATATACCAAAGGTGGCGGGTTCAAGCCCGGCCTCGGCCAAACTGCAAAACAAAAAAATGGCTGGGCGCTGTGGCGGGTGCCTGTAGTCCCAGCTACTAGGGAGGCTGAGGCAAGAGAATCGCTTAAGCCCAAGAGCTGGAGGTTGCTGTGAGCAGTGTGACGCCACGGCACTCTACCCAGGGTGATAAAGTGAGACTCTGTCTC